>AYEL01082842.1:0-34217 GCA_000484575.1 Olivierus martensii | reverse complement strand
TAATAAATACAAAATATATTTATTTATATTTTGTATTTATCATAAAATATATATATATATTCATTAATAAATGAATAAAGTCCCCAAAAATTTTAAAACAGGCAGATGTTTGGGAAAAAAGTTATAAAGCTTATCATTATTTTTAAATAATTTCACTTATCAAATTTTTCACCATTCAAGTGTAACTGCTGCTGTTAGAAAGTGTAAAATTCATTGCAATCTTGCAATAAAACCTGTTTATTTTTTAATTATATAGAATAAACAAAACTTGAATGTTATGATCTATTAGAATCACCATTATTACATTTTAAACATTTAACTTGTTTATACATTTTAAACAAGTGTCTGAAAAAGCCACACCTTCCTGCCTGCTGGAAGAATGCAACGATTTTGTCACTTAAGGGAGGGTTACACCAATTTTTTTATTTTTTTTTAATTTTAAAGTTAATGTTATGAAATTTATATATATGAGAGAGAAGATTATATTTAATGTTTTTACAATTAAAATTTTCTCATATATTCTAAAAAAAATGAATAAAAAAATTTTTTTATGATGTTTTATTATTCTGATATCTTCCTTTACTTGTGCCCAAATTAGTTCTATTGGATTTAAGTCACAGTGGTTCTATGTGATTTAAGTCTCAAAATGGACACAGTGATAATGCTGTGTCTATTTTGAGATGCTATTTCATCAATCACATATCTTTGCTTTTCTTTCTTATATTGTTTCATAATTTCATATAAATCATGTTTAAGCATGATCAAGAGAGCGAGAAATTCCATGACAATTGAACCATTCTATCATTTCAGCTTTTCTAGATGTTGATGTTGGAAGTTTTTCTTGCAACACATGATAATAAGGTGCATTATCCATTATGATGACAGAATTATTAGGAATGTTTGGTAATAATTGTGATTGTAACCAATGTTTAAATTTCTTTCTATCCATTTCATCATGATAATTTTCGGAATTAGTGCCAGATCGGAATAATAATTTTGCGTTTTGTATAAAGCCACTCTCACCACCTGCATGTAACAAGTTAAGACGTCGACCTTTTCCAAAAAGGTAATTCACCTGCATGTAACAAGATAAGACGTCGATCTTTCCCAAGAAGTAATTTTCGACCCTTAACAGATAAATTATCATGCCATTGCTTTTGCTTAGAATGATTCTCGTTTACCCAGGTCTCATCTAAATATACAAAATTACTTAACTTTTCTCTAAAATGGTGTATCTGTTGTAAATATCTGTGACAATGGGCAACTACATCTGATCTTTCTTTGAAAAACGATCTATCATCAATCTTGCCGTATTTGAAATGATATTTATTTTTCATTATTCGACGAAGCGATCTTTCGCTTTCTTTGTAGTTTATTTTCTCTCTTACACGTACTAAAATTTCCGTTACGGTTGGACATTTATTTTCTCTGAAAATTTCTGACACAGTTGCCCGAATAACAGAAAGATCAAATTCGTCGACATCAATTAATGTGGATATCTTTGGTCGTTTTTTACCTGGGGTTCGAATTATTTCTTCCGAATCCGGTGTAGTTCTGTCAACAATTATTCTTCGACAGGTTGAATATGATACGCCTGTTGCTTTGCTGGTCTCTTTAATAATTGCATCGTTACTATCTCCATATTTACTTTCCTTTAGATAATTAAAAACATTAAAAATAATCGTTCGAACTTGACTATTTAAAGTTTTTCCTTGAATAAATATACTACGATCAGAAGTAGACGCCATTACGGTTTAGTAAGAGGAACTCTGGGTAAATCCAGATCACTGCAGTCGATAAGGACATACAACACGCATGCGTCATTTTCCTCCAATTTTCGTGCCGGCAACTATAACTTTCTATCGAATTAAATATTTTTGCATTTTTGTTTTCTAATATAGCGATTTCTTTCTCAATTAGAAAATGCAAAATATTTCTAAGATTTTGCGAATAACTAAATGACAGTACTGTATATTCTTTGTGGATGGATATCATGCAGAAGGAAACATCTTCTAATTGCATTATGTAATAAATATGACAACAACTCAGTTTTATGAGGCATGTATAAAATGTAAACATTGTAAGGTGAGGAGTTACCGTAATGTTACTAATAATTTACGTTTATACAATACTAAAATGATCTTAAACATCACTCTATCCATTAATGGTACAGTTATGGATAAAATGCCAAATCATTATATTTATAACGTTAATAACCTTATCATTATATCGAAGTTTCAATTAATTGATCAATATTGATTGTCGGTTTATGCAGAATATTGATTTAGGAAACTCACTACCAGTTCGATAATTTGGTTTAGTAGTTTTCATGACAACGGATAATGCTTAATATGCTTATCTGCAGTCTAGACTAAAAAGATTGCATTCAAGTTTAAAATATCTAAGTAACAGTTATTTTAAATCAGATATTATTTTCTTTATTTTTTCTCTCTAACATGATTCCTACTTTAAAATATAAAGTTTGTTTGAGATGTTTATTCAAACCATGCTTATCTACAGCAATGATATTTGGATTGGAACCATTCGCAATTTGTCAACACGAAATTCGTAAACGTTATGAAGTATTTTTTAACATATTAAAGACGAGCTATGCTACGTTTGTCGAATTTTATTTTTGTCATTATTTCATTTTTCTTTTCTGTCATTTAATTCCGGTACTCAATCGCCATATGCCTTGCAATGGCCATAATCTCTTTGGAAATGGTATTATTTTTATAAAATTTATGTCCAAAATTGGGCCAAAGCCACCCTAATGGGCCTAAGTCACCCCAGTTTACGGTATTCATTATATATTCCTTCTATCCAATTTTCGAGACAAAAAATACCATTCCCTATGAAGGACTTATCTGTAGTATAGAATGGAATATTTGGATGATATTAATTTGTGGCATAACAGCTTACTTCTGTTCCTTAATTTTATCGTTATTTATTGTGCTGAAGCAGTCATTTTTGAGAATATCCGAAAGTATGATTCTAATAAATTTGGAAATTCGAGAAAATATGTTAGAAGCATTTGTGGGCATACATGGAAATACTTAATTCAAGTTACAATTTTATTCTTTCAATCTTGTATTTTTATTTCATACTAGAAACCTCTCTTTTACTACAGAATTTTATTTATCGATATGAGTTATGAGTTAAATTTACTCTATGTTAGCCTTTCCATTTTTTTAACTATGGGATGCAATATATATTCTTTTGTTTTCTTTTCATTAACTGCTGCGGTAAGTTGTTTCATATTTTATGCACAGTTCCATGAAAAGAGTCAAGATATTTCCGATATTAAAATTTCAAACGCAATATTATGTAGATAGAATAATATTAACTGGCAAGAATGAGAAATTATGGATTCTTTCATTGACTATTATAATTGCTTTCATATTTTGGTTTCAAATCCTAAATATATTTTTCTTTTATCAGGTTTTTGAAGAAAATAAGCATTATGAGAACGAAGCACTTTTCTGTAGCATAGAAAGCGCAATTTGGGTTATTTTGCTGGTTGGTGTAATGTTGCATGTTGCTTTGCTGTTATTTTCTTTGATATTTATAATAAGGAAAGGCTTCTTGTTAGTAGCTGAAGATTTATTTTTATTGGAGAACAAATTCAACATTGAACAGCAATTGGAATCGTTGATACTTCAGCATGCAACTCTGTGGGAATATGTTGAAGAGATTAATAACAATTTCAGTTATTCATTAACCATTCTATATTTTACTCTGATTATCGAAACTAGTCTATGTTTCTATATTTTTTTATTTATTCATATGGAATCAGCGATGAGAAATATGATTTTTTTTCTTTCCATTTTATTTAGTTTGAGTTGTATTCTTTGTGGTTTTTTATTGTCATCATTCACTGCTGCTGTAAGTCTATTAAAATAATTATTTTATTTATTTATTTTTAGCCATAAATATAACTCATATTGTGTTTTTCAGATGCAAAATTCTTTCCAAGATATTAGAAGATTTGCTGAATGCAAATTTCCGCTGAAAGTAAAGTTGAAAGTAAGTAGCTACGTTATTCGCTATAATTCTTATAAAATTAATAAATTAGTTAATTATTATGTACGAAAATTAATTTGAGATATATTAAGAAGTCTTTACTTCCCTTTTTAAGACAAACTTCACTTTTCTAATACTTTTATTTGATAGTACCTAAACGGCAGAGGTTCATGAACATTACTGAGGAGGTTCCTGAAATATATTCTATATTATCAAAAACAATTTTTTATAAGCATATAAGAAAATAAAAATGTTTAATACACACGAATCATTCAATAAATTAGGAAATTTTGTCAACGAAAATTATGTAATTAATAATCTGACCATTTTCTTTATTTTTGAAAGTAGAATAGATAAACATTTTCATAGAATATTTTTCACTTTTATTATTAAAATATGTAACTTACTATAATTGATTACTGGTGCAGAAATCTATTTCTCATTAATTTTGATATTATAATTAGCGGAAAATAATTCTTCCCATAAAATATCTTTATAATTCTTTCACACAGATCCATCGATATATATTGATATTATTATTATTATTTTTTATAGAATTTAAGTTTTTTGAATTTCATCAATGTTTAACTCTATAAAAGTTTTATTGAAAAAGGTTCTTGACGAAAGAAAACAAATGGGAATCGCTTTTTAACTCATATTTAGTATTTTGCTATTTAGCTGAGAAAAAATAATCTAATGTTTTGAATAAGTTGTTGAATTACGTTTGGCTTACTATATTTAATTATAGTGATTGCCATTCATAAAAATACAGATGAAATTATATATTATTTCTTTTAAAACGAAAAATAATGACCTCTATTTTAAGATTACTAAATGTAATCCGGAAAATAATTCTTCCCATAAAATATCTTTATAATTCTTTCACACAGATCCATCGATACATATTGATATTATTATTATTTTTTATAGAATTTAAGTTTTTTGAATTTCATCAATGTTTAACTCTATAAAAGTTTTATTGAAAAAGGTTCTTGACGAAAGAAAACAAATGGGAATCGCTTTTTAACTCATATTTAGTATTTTGCTATTTAGCTGAGAAAAAATAATCTAATGTTTTGAATAAGTTGTTGAATTACGTTTGGCTTACTATATTTAATTATAGTGATTGCCATTCATAAAAATACAGATGAAATTATATATTATTTCTTTTAAAACGAAAAATAATGACCTCTATTTTAAGATTACTAAATGTAATCATAGATCTAATACCGTAAAATGGGTCACTTTGCCCAATTTTCAAATTAAATTCAAAAATGTATATATTTCTTAATGAATTAACCCCATAAGGATAGGAAAAGAACCACATTAATAAATGTAATCATAGATCTAATACCGTAAAATGGGTCACTTTGCCCAATTTTCAAATTCAGTTCAAAAATGTATATATTTCTTAATAAATTAACCCCATAAGGATAGGAAAAGAACCACAAATAAGAATAAAAATAGTTCAAAATTGGAGTTTTATTTTTAAAAAATGCTGTGTTCTTTAAATTAAATAATTGAGACTAACCAAAATCTGGTGAAGAATTTCAGCTTCCCTTTAAGCTTTGAGAATACAGTCTGTCCAACAACAAATTTAGAATGTTTATGCTTAATTTTGTTAAATATAATTTTTCTTGGTACTCTACTTGATGACAGCTATGCACAACCCTCTAACTACATCATCTTCCACCGCTGCACTAAGATCTGCAGGAAAGTACCCAATTTAATAACAATGATCCAATTTTAGTTTATGTTTATCTTGGCATTTCCAATTTTGAAACAAAACGAAACCATAGATTAAAAATTATAATAATGTATGGTATACAGTATATAATGTACAAACATTATAATAATAACCATAGATTAAAAACACTATAGATTTTTCAAATTGCATGTTTACAGTACGCTATCTGTTGTGTTGGCATGCTGTAAATTTCCAAAGCAATTTTGCTCTGCAAAGTCACTCCAAATTTCCTACGGATGAAGAGGTGACATTGCCCAGCAAAATAACAAATATATAAGTAACAAATATCAATAACCAACAAAATTCGCATGCTTCAGCATGTTAACAGTTTAACACATCGGTGGGAAGGATAAATATCTTGTCTTGTGACAATCGATATCGGTATCGGATGAGTTTATCGATGGCCAGGGAGGCAACGAAGAATATCTAGATGTTGGAGCTTCAGAAAGTTAGTTACTTAGTTAGGGGGGATAGAGGGACTGTACTCAAGGGTTTAGTCCAAAAGGTGAAAAAGAAATGAGAAGGAAAAGTAAAAGTTAAAAGACTCCTAACCGAAGTAGTGGGTTAGGGCACTAGTAAGAAAAATGGGAAAGTAACCAACCTCTTACAAGGGTCCTAGCACGTGTGCATTGGATTTTGTAAAAACAGAAAAGAATACAAATCTTAAAACTAAAATAACAGATGAAAAGATGAGAATCCGTACAAAATCACATCTGTTAACTTGTCCTTAAAGAAAAGTCATTCTCTAAAGCTTTAGTATTCTTCAAAAGTAAAACTAAAATAACAGATGAAAAGATGAGAGTCCGTACAAAATCACATCTGTTAACTTGTTTTTAAAGAAAAGTGATTCTCTAAAGCTTTAGTATTCTTTAAAAATTTTTGTAATGCTTGCATAATGTCCTTGTCTTTTTGATAAAAACATCAAGTCCACAAAGCCAGTTGTGTCCCTTCATGATGACAGTTCTCATAAGGTATTCTCTGGCAGTGTTATGATGTCAATAGTCAAATAAAAGATGAAGGTTGTCTTGGACCGAGATATAATCACAGTCACAATTGGGAGAATCAATAAATCCGAACTTTTGAATTTACGAATTAAAACGTTCATGTCCGGTTAAAAACTGATTCAGATAAAAGTTTGTCTGAAAGTGTTTAATGGAGAAAAACAGTTAAAAAAAAGTTCTTCGATGAAGACCGACGATGATGACAGTTATCGATGGTGACCGATACAGGTGGACGAACAAGGAGGTGAACTCCGCGGCGAAGGATAGACAGGCTCGGAAGACCACACGGAAAAGACGACGACGATCGTAGAAAATCAGGAAGAAGACGGTTGTCGGAAATCAGGAAAAGACTCCGACCCTTTATTCAGTGAGTCTTTAAATCGTTGATCGTCTCATCCTCCCATCAGTCTCGGCCTCAAGGTGATCCTTCTTGGTCCAGATTTCTCTCTCGGATCTTATCCAGACCTGATAACCCCTAGTTGTGTTCCTTCATGATGACAGTTCTCATAAGGTGTTCTCTGGCAGTGTTATGATGTCAACAGTCAAATAAAAGATGAAGGTTGACTTGGACCAAGATATAATCACAGTCATAATTTGGAGAATCAATAAATCCGAACTTGTGAAGATACGAATTAAAACGTTCATGTCCGATTAAAAACTGATTCAGATAAAAGTTTGTCTGAAAGTGTTTAATGGAGAAAAACAGTTAAAATAAAGTTCTTTGATGAAGACTGACGATGATGAGAGTTATCGATACAGGTGGACGAACAAAGAGGTGAACTCGGCGGCGAAGGACAGACGGGCTCGGAAGACCACATGGAAAAGACGGTTGTAGAAAATCAGGAAGAAGACGGTTGTCAGAAACCAGGGAGTCTCCGACCCTTTATTCAGTGGGTCTTTATATCGTTGATCGTCTTCTCCTCCCATCAGTCCAAAGGCAAGCAGTCTTGGCCCGGGTTTCTCTCTCGGATCTTATCTAGACCTGATAATCCAGGTCATAAATTCGTAATCGTGACCCAAATAAAGATTATTTTCCATGTGGTTTCCGGCGCAGTCCCCTTATCTTCGTGCTTTATGATAACTATGATTGTGCTTGTTCTTAATCATCGTCTCTCTGTACGTGATGTTTTTCACTAGTAATATTGATAAGCGCTTTTAATTTCTCCGTTTTCGTCTTTCGCCGAATCACGTGACCCTCACGATTTCTTTTATCCGATCACGTGACTCTCACAATTAAATAAATTCAGGCAGGAAATCTTTGCAAGTGATCTAGCAAAAATAAATATATTTTTATAAAATAAATACAATCAAAGTCACAGTGATTTCTCATACAAAATAAAAATTATATTACTAACCTGTACATAATCTCCTGTTTTGATAAATTATAGTAATTTATTTATATTATTTTATTTCTCTATTGATTTTTTTAAGTAAAATTAAAGGATAAAGTATATTCTACAAAATTTTCCTCCAATATTTTTATAATTTATTGAAAATATAGTTCAATTTCTCATTATTTTATAATGAATATTATTGTTTAAAGAAATCAAAATAAGCTCAATTTTGAAAAGTGGAAAATAAAATGAGAAATAAAATAAATTCTAAATTCAGTATCATCTTGAAATAGAGAAGTGCAAGATTATAAATAGGTACTAGTCATGTATTATTACAAAAATATTTAAATAAATTCAGGCAGGAAATCTTTGCAAGTGATCTAGCAAAAATAAATATATTTTTTATAAAATAAATACAATCAAAGTCATAGTGATTTTTCATACAAAATAAAAATTATATTACTAACCTGTACATAGTCACCTGTTTTGATATCAACTAGTACATCCCTGCTGACAAATGTGTGTAATTAAACCTAATCAATATTCATAGTTATTAATATTTAAATATCTCTTATTTTTCATTATAAAATTTTGAAATTTTTCAATTATATTAAGTAAGTATATCTGTTTATAATGATGTGATTATTTTTTTCATATTTTAATATTTTCAGAAATGTTTGTCAGATATAAATTAGTGATTATACAGTGTTTTCCAATGATTATAATGAAAATATTTCATAATGTAGTGATTAGTAGTATCTTATATGTCTGCTGAATAAAATAAACCATAAATGAAGATATTTGGACAATATTTAGACTATAATAGCTTATAAATCCAATCATTATGAAATTTCTCATACATGGATTATTATCATATAATTTTTTTAAAAGTATTTCAAATTTATTAAAATTTCATGATTCTATCAAAAAATATTTCATAATGTAGTGATTAGTAGTATCTTATATGTCTGCTGAATAAAATAAACTATAAATGAAGATATTTGGACAATATTTAGACTATAAAAGCTTATAAATCCAATCATTATGAAATTTCTCATACATGGATTATCATCATATAATTTTTTTAAAAGTATTTCAAATTTATTAAAATTTCATGATTCTATCAAAAATCTGATATCAATTACATATATTTTTCTATATTTCAGAAATTTTCATTTGAATTTTTATTGAATTTATATTGAAAAATTTGATAGTCTCTAAACAACTTTTGATGATTCTGTCAAAAATCTGATATCAATTACATATATTTTTCTATATTTCAGAAATTTTCGTTTGAATTTTTAGTGAATTTATATTGAAAAATTTGATAATCTCTAAACAACTTTTCTCATATAAAAATAGCTATAATCTTAGCTTATTCATTCTGTTTTATACATCAAGTAATTGTTTAGCCAATACAAGATACCCAGAAGCAGAACAGATTGGACAAATGTTTCCTGGGAAATCATTTTCAGGACACTTATCATTCTTTTGCCTAAATTTAAGTAAAAACAAAATAAAAATGAACAATTGAGGTGGATAGTTACTGGTGAATGGTGAGCAGGCACTATCGGATAAAAACGAAGTGCTACTCGGAGAGTGGCGACTCAAAGTAAATGTAATTCTGGTTGCATATGTAGTAGCTACATCTCGCGGCCGCAATAATTCGAATTTTGGTATCAAATTATAAACCGCGATAAATCGAAAATCGCAATAATTCGAATTTTGGTATCAAATTATAAATCGCGATAAATCGAAAATCGCAATAATCGAGGTATTCCTATAATACATTTTGTACTTTTATCATACATCAATGATGATGTTTGCTTATACATTCTGAACATCCATTACTGGTTCCAGTTGTGACAAGTTAGTGGTTGCCAAAAATTTTGTATTTTCTCATTAAGATCAGTCTTCTTGTTGAAGAATCCTTTTTATTAATTAAGTGACATTGACATTGAATATTGATTCATTTATCTGCTTTTATGATCTTAAGATTGTTTGGTTTAGATTGGAAATGTTTATATAAGAATTTATAAAAAATAAATAATAATTCTGTAAAATAATTCACATATCACACATCAATAATGACTGTAACAGATTTTAATATTGAAATATTTTCAACTCTCTTAAGGATCATTTTCTACTATAAATCATATTTTTATAAATTATGAATATACTTGTATACATTATACAGTGGGTCCTTGTTTAATGTTATTTCACTATTATATTGCCAATAAAAATTAATTAATTAAAAAATTAAAAATTTTAATGCAACAAAATTGAATAAAGCCCCGTATTTTTATATTTTCCTTAATAATAAAGAGAACAAAATGGAAACCTATAATTATGAAAACAAGCTACCATATTTTATATGAGCAGTAACTCAAGTATATAATATTGTCTATGAATAATATATTAATTATACTATATAGCACACAGGACATTCTACAAATTAACATTATGTAAATGCTTTGGCTTTTCATTCAGAGGACCCAAGATTGAATATGGAATCCATCCCTTGGAAAATTTAAATATCTAAGATAATGATGTTTTTTGTTTCAGTTAATGTTGAGATTTTCAGGAGACTAACATCCAACATTAAATGAGGACCCTTTGTATAAGTTTACATTGTAAGTAGTTAAAAATGCCAGAATAACAATTAAATTTAAAACAAACATACGTTCTTTGTTCAGCATCATGAATCTAACTGGTTAAATATGAACATATATGAGATGTGACAATTTACTTCCCAAAATGCACCTGTATAAAAAATGTCTATGCACCTGTACAGTAGCAGCTACTGTCACCTTCTAACTAATTCTCTTCTGTAGCTATCCATTTAGTTAGATGCTATTGCCATTGCTGGAAACATACTTGGAATTTACACACAGACTTGTATTGGTTTTGCAACTTTTCACTCATGAAACTACTGGTCTGAAATTTATACATGCACTCACTATTTGAAACATATCCAGATATGCATAAGCATATGATTCTGACAGCATTATCACACAGATGAGACTATGCAATTATACCAGAAATTAAATTGTCACAGTCAGAGCAGGATTTGCATTTTTGGGGGCCCTAGGACGAACAAGGCTTTGGGGCCCCTAAAAGTTCAAATCAGCTACGACCTAGGACGAGCAAGGTTTTGGAGCCCCTAAAAATTCAAATCAGCTACGTTAATTTTAAAGGCTCCTTATAACTTATAAGGAACCTTTAAAATTTTACTATCTTTAAAGGCTCCTTATAACTTATAAGGAACCTTTAAAATTTTACTTTTTAATTAGCACTTTTAAGAAAAAATGGGTTTTTATTAAAGTTTATAAAGGTTAAAACTGATTGATAGTTTTGGGGCTCCTAGAATCGCAGGGTCCTAGGACTCTGCCTATTGGTAAATCTGGCCCTGGTCACAGTCATATATATATATTACACACATACACAAACCATATATAGTAAATATACCAAATTGAATGCAGTTAATTTTTTTTTATTTTACATATATCAACTAATATTTATCATCTTTTTCCAGAGTAGTAGAATTTTATTTGGAATTTTCTGTCTGGAACTATGCATCTCATTTTAATATATCATTTATGGGAAAAATTTATATCAAATAACATTGCCTGTCTTGGAATTAATTATGTTAAGTTTAGAGAATGATTGAAATTTGAAAATAACACAACAATAAAATCATTTTATTAATATTATATATCATTTTTAAATTACACAAATTAGAAGTGAATGAAGATTAAAGTGTTTCCACACAGTGAATCCAACTGAATGATCTATTGAAATATAGTTTATTACAGTATTCTTAGAAAATATTATGACAATACAGTAATACCTTGTTTAACTATCATAGACAGATAAGTCTACTTATGTTTTAAATTAAATTTCTCGGACAACAACTTCCAACAATTTTCTTTCAGTAGGTGCATCTTTTTTATCAAACAAAAATGGATATCTTTTCTCGGACAACAACTTCCAACAATTTTCTTTCAGTAGGTGCATCTTTTTTATCAAACAAAAACTTTCGTTATTTCAGTATAACATTATTCAAATTTTAAATATTTTTTCTGAAAAAATTCATGAAAAAATCAAAACAGCTGCACAATATTCAATATCTTTAACTGCTGCAAAAATAACTCATATTTGTAACACAAAAATGATAAAATTGGAACAAATTTAAAACATGTAGATTGAAGATCAGAATACCCTATTAAACATTATGAAAATTTGGGATGCATCCTTCACATTAAGTGGGATATTGCTATACATGAATTAGTGGTTTATATAAATGTGGTTACCTAATTTTCTATAACTACATTATATAGATTTCCAATATATTTTCTGTCACTTATACAGTAAACAGAAAAGTAGGACTTTATTCCATTCCACTGCCTTAAAAAGTTTAATTTTTAATTGATTTAGTTTTTATAGATTTACATGTTGAACATATTACTTTAACTGCAGCCTCTTACTGCCTTAAAAAGTTTAATTTTTAATTGATTTAGTTTTTATAGATTTACATGTTGAACATTTTACTTTAACTACAGCCTCTAATATTTCCTATCTATATATGATCTATATTAATATTAAAAAGAACAAAATAGAATAATAATAATAATAATAATGATTAAGTTATTATTATATTTTCTTCTCTTTAATCATGGGCTAATATTTTTTGATATTACTGAAAAGATCCTAGCTTATATATTCTTTAATTCATTTTTCTTTTAAATTTTAAGAAAAATGGGAAATTGAAGTTTTTAGTAAAGACTGACTTACTGACTGAAATTGATCTATATGTTGTTTAATAAGTATTTCAGAAAATAAAGTAAGAATAAAAAAATCAGATATTCCAATACACAAATTTTCTATTATTACTTGACATTATAAAGTAATTACAATATTATCATCACATACAATATTATGAATTAATGTATGCATTATATAGTATGACTTCAGTATATTTACAGTAGAGCATCGATTATCCGAACGTTGATTAACTGGAATGTTGCTTATCCGAACGTAGTATGACTTCAGTATATTTACAGTAGAGCATCGATTATCCGAACGTTGATTAACTGGAACGTCGCTTATCCAAATATAATTTTCAATTGTGATATGCAATAGGTTTCTGCCAATACTCCCACCTACAATGTATAGGATGGGAGAATTTAAAGTTCTGTTATGCATGGTGACTGTATGCGGAAACAATCGACAATTAAACTACCGCATATATATCTAATTAATATAATAACAATAATAATAATTAATAATTAATAATAATTAGAAAACAAATGAGACAGAATAACTTATGTAAACAATAAAACATATGTATTTGAAATTTGTTTTGTATTTTTTACATTGTTAATAATAATAATAATTAATAATAATTAGAAAACAAATGAGACAGAATAACTTATATAAACAATAAAACATATGTATTTGAAATTTGTTTTGTATTTTTTACATTGTTTTTTTTTTATTTTTCTATCAGATTGATTTTCCGAAAAAATCGTTTATCCGAAATACCCTTGGTCCCAATTAGTTTGGATAATTGATGCTCTACTGTAATTATATTTTTGAACAGAATACTATATATTGAATCCATATATTTTCACATCTAAAGAAACTAATGTTGCAATTTATATACAATGAAAATTTTAACTAAAATTTAGCTCATAAAAAATATATTAATGGCTAAAATATTATTGTGTTCAAGAGATCTTATTTTATTAAAATTATACTGTATCTTCTAATTTATTAAATTTTTGTTTGCAAAGATAAATAAAATGTTTATTTTTTATCATCAATCTAAAATTATTGTTAAATACAGATGGTTTTTGACTTACAATCATTTGACTTATGATATTCCAATCTTATGTTGGCCCTTAAGATATTTTGAACTAGGCTATTTTCATAGCATATTGTCTAGAAATAATTTTTTGTTTCATTAAAAATGTAGTAAAGCAATTTCTTATCAACCTTGGGATCTGAGTTCAATTCCCAATTACAGTCTGATCCTGTTAACACATGGTAGTTGTGGTCCATGATTATTAAACTGCGAGTTACAGTACTGAATTAATATAAATTGAGTGATAAAATTATTTCCAACATTGATATGAATTTTCTGTGAGATTTCAGTTTGTCTTGCCCCTTTTCAAATTTGTTCAATAAAATTGAGTTTTTCCTCGATTGTATAAGCCCTTTGTTTATGTTTACACTCTTTCAACATTATTTTTAATTATTACGGAAATTACTTATAGCCCTTTTGTTTACGTTTACACTCTTTCAACATTATTTTTAATTATTACGGAAATCACTTATAGCAGAAAAAATCTTCATAACTCTTAAAATTTGACCAATATAAAATGGTTGAATGTGCAGCTAATCTCACTGATCACAAGATTTAATAACAAAGATGTCTAGGAGTGATATCACAAGCGATTGCTTATCAGTGTAGCCATGGTAAAACTGTGTGTTAAGCAGACTCGCATGTTACTGAACTGCGTGTTAACAGGGTCTGACTGTATTTTGTAACCTTGACAACTTGGGATCAAATCCAGACAATTATATCATCTTAAATAATTCACTTTTCCATTGTCTATTATTACTGCTAAAATTATTGCCATTTATAGATCATTTTTGATTTATGATATTTTTGACTTACAATGGGATTATCAAAACATAACCCCATAGTAAGTCGAGGCCAACCTATAATCTTGGTACATAAATGAATTAGTTTAAATATAAACTAGTAATACTACATAAATGGGTCATATATATTTTAACTATGATGATAAATTGTATCCATAATTTCCCTATTTCACAAAAAAGTTTTTCCATCATGTCTTTTTATTACATTTAGGAATGGAAAAGGTCAAAAAATCATATGAATTAAGTTTGTCCATCATCCCTATTTCACAAAAAAGTTTTTCCATCATGTCTTTTTATTACATTTAGGAATGGAAAGGGTCAAAAAATCATATGAATTAAGTTTGTCCATCAGCACAATATTTATGATATTTTTGACTTACAATGGGATTATCAAAACATAACCCCATAGTAAGTCGAGGGCAACCTATAATCTTGGTACATAAATGAATTACTTTAAATATAAACTAGTAATACTATAATGCATTCTCATGGTTACATAAATGGGTCATATATATTTCAACTATGATGATAAATTGTATCCATAATTTCCCTATTTCACAAAAAAGTTTTTCCATCATGTCTTTTTATTACATTTAGGAATGGAAAGGGTCAAAAAATCATATGAATTAAGTTTGTCCATCAGCACAATAGCACATTTATTTATTATCTGATTTGGATAAAACACATATATGTTGTTAAGTTACATTAGAAGACCAAACTTACTGGAAATGATCAATATTATGAGTTGAATAAGAATGAAGATATTTCACTTATTTTGGGATTTTATCTTCGATAAGTTATTATCCAATTTGAATTAAGTATATACATAATATTAACTTACTGGAAATGATCAATATTATGAGTTGAATAAGAATGAAGATATTTCACTTATTTTCGGATTTTATCTTCGATAAGTTATTATCCAATTTGAATGAAGTATATACATAATATTGGAATTTTAAGGCAGAGATGAATCAAGAAAAATTTTTATGTAGACATCAGTGCAGACATTAGTAGCTTCTTATGGTGCATGGATCTTGTGCCACAAGTTTTTGTCATAAGCAAAAGTAAAAAATAAATTTTTATAATATGCTGAAATAAGAAATTTATTTAAACATTAAATTTTTTATTTGAAAAATATTTTTTAATTAAATAAGATATACTCATTGCAATTATTGAAAAGATGATACGATACTCTAATAATAATTTGCTTATAGTTTCTGCTAATTTATTCTGAACAGTATATTTTTTATAAACATAATAAATAGGAAATTAATGTAGTTAGTCAGTTCTCCTTAAATTTTGACTTACATCTTAAGCAGCTTACACCTTAAATACCCATTTACACCTTAAAATATTTTCTTATAGCTGTACTAAAATTCTGGCATTTGAGAATAGTTGCTTTAGAAAATCAATTGTATAGAAAATTATCAATATTCAATAATGTCTGGGAATCTGTTTGTCAAAACAATATATTATGTAAATATTATCCAATTTAAATGAAATTTGCATTTATTATTGAGATTTGAGAGGATTGTGTACTAAAAATGATCATATTGATTTGATTTCAAATCAAATTAAAATTATCAAAATCAATTCACTTATTATGCAGTAATAAACATATTCATCTTGATTATTTTAATAATAAATTTATATATTTACAAAAATATATCCTTTTAACAAACAAGCATCCTGTATAGTATAATTGACAAGGAGTGTAACCTGAAAATAGAATGTAGATCATTATGTCAATGTATTCAAATCCTGTTCATTTAGTAACAATTTATCAGTCCACCTGTGTTATCAGAGCTTTTGATCATCCAAGTTTCCTCAGTCTACATTATCTTGGATAATTAGGACACTATTGTATTTAAATTAAAAAGCTTAATATCTTGATTGATTAATTCTCTTGTTAGTGAATCTAATGTCAATAGTTTTCAATATTGATAGCTTGATTTTGAAATAGATTATTTAAATAGAATCATTAATTTTTAAATAGATATTTTTAGATTTTTTTTAACCAGTATGCATATATAAAAACTTTTTATCCAATAGTTTGTTTATCATTAGAAATGTTTTGCACATGGACAAATATCTCACATTTCCCAATTTGTTGGTTACTCCTGGGTTTTGCTTCATGTGCAAAATTATGGTTAAGTGCAAAACTATTGACAGGATTGGTTGCTAAAGATTGAGAAGCAAATCTCTAGAATAAATATAGTGCATATTATGAAATATATTTAAAATACATTTATGACACTGATGAAACTAAGCCTTTCTATGTTAGATGAAGACTGACAATGATTTATTGTTTGTAAATAATTTGTTAATAAATTAATATTTTGTGTATAATATTATAACAATCATATTACTTTAGGAAATGATTTATAAAAAAATTTTTTTAAAGACTTTAAATAAATAAAATATTTTCAGTTTTTATTTTTTAGTATAACTTAAGTTTTTTTCAATTTATAATATACAGTAAGAGCCCGCTAGACTTTAAATAAATAAAATATTTTCAGTTTTTATTTTTTAGTATAACTTAAGTTTTTTCAATTTATAATATACAGTAAGAGCCCGCTTAACACTGTTTCAATATAACGCGGTTTTTTCGAATTCTATATTTTTATAGATTCATTTTTGCATAAGAGCCCGCTTAACACTGTTTTGATATAACGCGGTTTTTTCAAATTCTATATTTTTATAGATATATTTTGGCGTGGTTTTTCAAACTGTTATTCTTACATAAATCTAAAATTGCAGGAATTTGTTTCATTGATACTCCTATGCCGTCTCACAATGCGTTTGATATCAGTGCAGTGCAAAGTCTGCTGCAGTCAGAGTTCATATTTATGATCGGTCATCAATTTTATTTTACAACTAATAAAAATAATAATTATCCCATTTTAGTTTTAACCTGAATGCTGCCACTTTAAACTATAGTTCTTTGAAGTTAGAACGTTTTTCTTTCATCAATATTTTTTCATTCTTTATAGTTTACTGCAATACGCGGGCCGGAGGTTGCCCACCCCTAGTTTATAGTTTACTGCAATCTATTACTGCTTTTTGTTCTTAAAACTTTTTATTTTCTAATTTTAAGAATTTGTCATGAACAATTTATGTTTCAAATTTGTTCGATTACTGCTTTTTGTTCATAAAACTTTTTATTTTCTAATTTTAAGAATTTTTTATGAACGATTTATGAATACAAATCAATATTAGAATAAAAATATGCTAAAATTAATGTAATATAATAGTAATAATACATGTTACAAAATAAAATTTAAAAAATGCTACATATATATTTGTTATTTTCACTGTCCTGTTTCACCTATCCTCATTATTTACGTGTTAAAATAACCTCGTTTAGTGTTTTGTTTCCTTGGAATGTATCCCCCGCGTTAAATGGGGTCTTACTGTATCATACTCCTATAAACAACTACATATTTTGTAGGATAGTCCAAATATATTTTCATAATTTTTATTGTTGTAACATATTACATATGATGTTACAAATATAAATTCAGGTATTTCCCATTTTTACAAGCTAATTCATTCCTGGAGCAAGCTTGTTAAGTAAGACCTCATAAACCAAGAATTAATTAAGAACTTTTATTCCTGGATTGTATGCACAATCCGGGAATAGATATTATTTACATAATATGCTGATAAAATCAGAGAATGTACTATTTCCACTTCTTGCCTTCATTTTGAATTTTTCAATTTCAAAGCAGACAATGGAGTTTTTGCTACAAAACTAGCTGTACTGTATCATATGGCTTTATGTGTGGATTTAAATATCTTTTTATGAATGTTTAGAATTTACTTATTGCAATTAATGATCATATTTTCAAATTTTTTTACATTTCATATTTGAAAAAACTTGTAAATCCAGGATCTCATAAACTGAGAATTACCTGTATATAAAATTTTGAAATTTATTTCTAGATAGTGGCAATTGCTAGGAATTATAGTAATAGACATAATCTGTTATGCTACAAATAAATTCCAAGCATAATAATGGAAATAAAGATGAATAATTTAACTGCAAAACCTATTTAAAAATAGTCAGGATCCATGTATGCAGTTGCTATATCTACTTTAAAAGCACATATGATTACAAAAATTTTAAAATTCAAAGAATAATTTCGCCTATTTAAAAATAGTCAGGATCCATGTATGCAGTTGCTATATCTACTTTAAAAGCACATGTGATTACAAAAATTTTAAAATTCAAGGATAATAATTTCAGATATGCCATAAGATCCAGTAAGAAACTGACTGATAAACTATTATATAATATTCTCATGATAATGATATAAAAATGAAAAATATCACAATCTATAATGATAAGCAGTGACATTGCATATATAATAGAGAAATAATATAGAGTTATTGTGATTGTGAATTAATGGCATGTATGCCAAAATTGACACTTGGAAAAGATTTCTGGGGCATATCAAAAAACTTATAAATTTTTAAAATTTTATTTAGATGTTCAAAATATCAATGTTTTAATTTAAAAAAATACAAGGGTTGGAACTATAATAGTGGCAACATTGGTATAGAGACATGATGCAACGGAACCAAATAATGTCGTTTATACCACACGTTAGTTACATATCTACCTTAGCTTAGAGCAAATTGACTCTCCCTTCCAACACCACGTGCATATGCACTGATGAGAAAAACAGAGCCTCGTGTTAGCAGGCGGTCTAATGTCACAATGTTTTTGAAACAGGAACAATGGAGTTGGATAAAGATTGAATACTGTCAATGTGCAGTATTACTGTTCATTTTTAGAACACAACCTGCAACCAGCTTTGAGAAAGAAGCGATGACACTTTCTGCAGAACCCACCTGTCATTTTGCAGGACAATGCTCGCCCGCATGCAGCGCAAGCTGTGGCTGATTTGTTCGATCGATGGGGCTGGGAAGTGCTATACAATCCACTATACTCCCTGGAATTAAGTCCTTGTGACTATGACTTGATTCCTAAGATGAAGGATTGTACCTTTTGTGGCATTTGCTTCAGAACTGTTCCAGAAGTTCTTCAGGCAATAGACTGGTCCATTCAAACTATCAACACAACAGGCATTGCTAAAGGTATCCTACAACTTCCACATTGCTGGCAACGGGTTGTACACAATGCTGGTGACTACATTGAGGGACAGTAAAACTTGATAACATGTTTTGTATCAATTTTGTAAATAAATAGTTGCCACTATTAAAGTTCCAACCCTCGTAATTTCTAAAAAAATGAAACAAGCTTAATAATAGAAAATTCAAAGCTTATGCTGTTCCCAAAATGACAAATTATAAAATATGTATATAAGAATTCTTATATACATATTTTAAATGAATATTTTTGAATTATAGAATTTGAACTGATGATAAAAAATATATAAACTTATCTATATTCAATATGTATTGCTAATACCCATTCTATATTTAATATTTGATAAATTTTAAACATTATATAATAATTGAATTTTAAAGTTCATTTATTAATTGATATATGCTTAATACCAATTTATTAGTTTGAGAAACAATAGAATATTAAAAAACAAGAATAACAGCCTTTTAGACAGGAATAAGAAAATTATAAACTTTAAAAAAAGCCCTTTTGGTATACACCCTCATCAGTTCAGATTTATAATTCAAAAATATTCATTTAAAATATGTATATAAGAATTCTTATATACATATTTTAAATGAATATTTTTGAATATGTTTTACACATATTTTAAATGAATATTTTTGAATTATAGAATTTGAAATGATGCCCAACCTATTTAAGACTGTGTGCTACTTTTTTCACCAGAGCGAAGTAGTGATCTACTGATATCCAGGGAATAAAAGTACAAAAATAGCAATGTCATATACATAATTCAAAATTTATTAAGTAAAATAAAAAATTCTTCATAACATGAAAATAATTATGAATACATGGATACATAAACAAAAATTTTAATGTGATATTTGGAATTGTGTAGATTTTGCAACTGATTCAAAATTTGAATTATATGACTAGAGATAATGTTAAAATTTTTATGAACATATTTTGTTATGAATTTAACAAAAATTTTAATGTGATATTTGGAATTGTGTAGATTTTGCAATTGATTCAAAATTTGAATTATATGACTAAAGAGATAATGTTAAAATTTTTACGAACATATTTTGTTGTGAATTTAAGTTCGATTTTAAATCTATAATTTTTCTCTGCCTATTTTGGAGTCTTTTGGATATTCATTTTCATAATTGGAGAGCATTGTTCAAAAATGTTTTTTGATATTTCCCATTTTTGGAATAGCAGCAACTGAATTACATATTAGACAAGAGCATTTGCCATTAACCATGGAAAAAGAAATTAAGATCCCATTCATCATTGTAATGATAAGTTTTAATTTTACTTTTCTAAGCTCATAATTATGGATAAAAAAAAAAATTTAAATAATTGAAGAATTTTATTTTTTAATAAATTTAATCCTTTTAGTGCTGAACAACGATATTGTTGTCCAGATTTGAGTAATATAATAAAAAAAAGAAAAGACATTTGAACCTGTAAATACATTTGTCCAACAAACTTTTGCTTACTCGTTGAAATAATCTTCATTTATTGTTTTTGGTATATTATTATATTTTACTGATTGGTCTGATCTGCTATTACTTAATAAATGATAAAAAACATGAAGAACAAAAATACTTAGGGATAATCTCACTTTTCTTTGTTTCAATATGAACACAGACCACCTTTACTACGTATTGTAAAGTGGAAATTTAACAAGTGAGTTGATTGGATAATGTTTGGAGGCTTGTGATCAATTGAAAAGCTTGTCGAGATCGACTGGTTTGGTATACCTGGTGTATACCGAAAGGGCTTTTCGTTATAGTTTATAATTTTCTTATTCCTGTTTAAAAGACTATTATTTTTGTTTTTTATTTAGAAGACAGTGGTACTTCAAATAATAGAATATTATTTGTTGTATTTTGTATTCCCAATCTAAATAATAAAATTAAATATTCTAACTTTTTTTTAATCAAATATACATCTGAAAACGTGTTAAAATATATTTAAAAACAAGCCTGCAAATTAACTAAATAATTTATAAAAATTTTGCTATATGTCTACTTTTACAATTTACAGTGATATCAATAACCATCTGTATTTATTTTTTGTTGATGCATAAAGTGAAAAATTGAAAAAAATCAAAAAAGCATTTTAATTAATCAATATTCTATTAGAATATATAAATTAGTGGTTACTAATTAATAATAATAGTACCTCCTGAAATATGAAATTAATTAAAGAAATATTCAGAAGAGAGAAATATGATTAAAAAAATTCAAAAATTTGTTTTTATTTCTGGTTTTCCAAGTAATAAAGAAAAGTCACACTCAATCAACAAAAAAAGCATGCACAGGAAAACTAAAATTTTTCCTTTGCATCGTTTTTTTCTTGATCGAAAGTATTATTTGTTGGATTTCTATTCAACAATCAAAAAAGAAATTTTGATTTTATAAATGAAAACAGACTTTGATTTTAATATTTGATAATTAATAAAAGAAGAAACAAATTAATTTTATTTAAATGAATTTTTGTTTAAAAAAAAAAATGCATATCTATACAGTGTTTGAAAAGGATACACTATTTTGGATATTTATAAGTATTAAAGGCATTAAAAGACTGGAAACACAATAAAAGTTTTATTAAGCAAATTTAACAAAAGTAACTTGAAATGCAGTTTTATGCTGAATAAGTTTATAATTTTTTTTAGTGTTTATTTAAAAATAATAATTCAAATTAAATATGCTTTTAATGAACTTTGGCCTTTTCAGTATTAATCTGTAATTTCATTTGAATATAAATTTTCAGAATATTTGTTTCATTCTATAATATAAATTGCCTTATATTCAATATATCTAGTATATAAATAAAATAGAAATAAAATCATACATTCAAATTTACATTCTTTCTTAATATATTATAAATATATTAAATTATTACATTTCTATGTAATTTTTAATCATATTTTGTTTGATTAAAAATTTTGTAGTAGAATTCTAGTACAAAAGTTCTGTGGGTTTGAAATAATTAAATTATAATAACCTGTTTCAAATATTAAGTACCTAGTATTTACAATTTTCTTAATCTTTTTAATATTAAACTAAACTGAATAATATTACTCAAATACTTGGATATTTTAAACTTCTTTTAATTACAGATTTGTATCTAATGTTAAAATCTGTTAACCTCATATAGAATATGGCAATTTGAATAAAAGTTTGAAACTTTATTACTGTCAATTGAACTAGAATATTTTTTTAAATTATTCATAAAATTCGGTTATATAATCTACATTGAATTTACATTTCTATATTCATGTTAGAATATTCTAATTTTATCCGTGATCTCTATTTTCAATCAAGTCATTCACTTTAAATAGGAAATAGTTTTAAAGTATAAAATATTTCCTCTTATGTAAATATGTACAGTGTACATTTTCAAGACATTCAGAAAAATTTCTAAATTTTTATATTATTATTTCTTACTTTCACTTTTTTTTTTAATATTTAAGTGAAATAAACAAAAATATGGAGATCTATTGGACAAAGTGAAAGTAATGAGAACAGTAAAATTGGTTGATGAAATTAAATTGGTGGAAACACTAGAAATTATGAGGTATTCTCAAAAAATTCACGTAAAAAATGATAATCTTCCAGAAATAATCCTGGCACCATGGTTTTCTAACGTGCAATAATAATAATAATAATTAATTATAATAATAAAAAGTAATCTCTCCTAAATTTAATGGTTGAATTATCTATATAAGAAGTAAAAAGTTGCTTATTCTACATTGTATATAATATTCTATGTATTATTATCTTTTCTATTTATATTTTTCTACATACATGTAATTGAAATTTTTAAATTTATTCTAATGATATATTCTGTATTCTATTCTTGTTGACATAAAAAAACCACTGATGATGGCTTTTTTAAGTGAAAGTTCTTTGGATAATAAATATATATTTTTGTTTTTCACTTAATGGAGCTGATAAGTTATTCCTTAAAAATTAATTATTTTGTAATTACTTAAATTAAAATGAAAAATGCACTTTTATTTTAAATATAATAAATTTTTATTTGGAATATCTGTTTAATATATAATTTTTTAATTTACACAGGTTAATGGAAGCATTATCTGTATCAACCAATGATGTATCTCTCAATATTCGAACAGATTATTTTATTTTAATGGGAAGAAAAAATGTTGTTTGATTTTAGCAATAAAATTAATTTATATCAATTTAATTTTTTTAATTACAATACACTATATATATATATACATACACAGTATACGTAAAGACTACAAGATAATCAGATAATCATTACTATTTGATTGATTGACGGGTTCAATGAGAACTTAATACTAATGATTTTGAATATGAAATTTGTATAGTGCTTATTTTTTATCATATTTATGATCAAAACTTTGTGCTTTAAGATGATAACTGCATTTCCAGTGATTTTAATATTGCTCCTTGTCATTCATACAAAAATCCATTGCCATATCTGTTTTTTGATTAATTAAATATTGAAAACTTTGTATAATAATAACAAATAATCAAAAATATGAGATCCAGTGACTTATAGCAATAAATCACTGGATTCATTTTTTTGATTGCTTACAAATCCGACCAGTGGTGAACATAGTTAAACATCTCTTGTTCAAACATTATAATGATGCCCTTAACCAGAAGGGGCTTTTGTAACATATGACACCATTTTTTATTCTGTTGAGTACTAATTGACAGGACAAAGCAATCCCTTCCATAGACTCTGCAGAGTCTATGGGAGGGGTTGCATTGTCCTGCCAATTAGAAAGTCTCAACAGGCCGAGCTCTGACTCCCAAATAAATTTTTCCAAGAGAAAGACTGTAATGAATCTGGGTCCTCAGAGTAGAAATCCAAAGTGTTCCATGCAGTGGATCCAGAAGGGATTTTTTTATGCAGTTTAACACTGATTTCCATCCAGTGGGTATTAAGCAATGGAGCATTCCAGTACTCACCATGGGCTTCCTACACCTAGTGGGGTTGCTATAGAGATGAAATCTTTGAACCATACGTTATTCCATTTGCAGGTACAATGAATCCAAAATCCATATTAGTGGTTGATAATACTTGCCCATGCAGATTTTGTTTCATGGATCAGTATCTCTGTAAATGAGGAATTAATCGAATGGATTTGCGGGTAAAATCTTTTGATGTATTCAATAAATCTGAACATACAAGAAATGTTATTGGAAGACGAATTGTTGCTTTCATTTCTTCTGCCAGAAGCCTTATTTAACTTAAGACTGTTCTTTTGCATGAATGGACATGCAAAAGGACAGTCTTAAGCTGTTCTTTTGCATGAATGGACATGCAAAAGGACAATCTTAAGCTGTTCTTTTGCACCATCAGAACATTTTGTTCTGATGTTGCAAAATTCATCAATCTTTTGATCAATATGAGAAAACACAGTGAGGCTTGGATTGCAGAAGTGATCGTATTTTTTATTAAGATTAATCGTCATGATTTTTCTTAAATTATTGTTTTGATTATTTTGACCATTTTGAAATTTAACTCTGAATTTTTGAACAACAAACTGAAATCTTTTATATATACTGTATATGTTTCAGTAAAATAATAATCAGTCATAAAGTTTCAATGAAATTTATTTAAATTTCTTTTAGAAATCTTATTTTTATTACGTAACTTTCATCCCTTACCCTTAATGTATTATTGTCAGACTTGATAAACGATATTCTTGCGTCATAGTGGATGTTAAAATAATTTTTGATTATTTTGAGCTGCGGGGAGGTATTTTTCTCTAGAAGATACTGACACCAGTAGAATTAAGCAAATATGTAAAGCTACTAAAATGTTTGTAAATCAGTTTTTTAACTTACATTTTAAAGAATTGATTTATAAATTTAAAGCAATGATTTGGGCTGTATTTTCCTTATGAAACATTGCAAAGTTTTCAATTCGTCAAAAAGTGCTATGCCGTTAATACCACATGTGAATTTTTATCATAAATCAAATTCAAATGTAAATCTTTGCTTATTTTAATATTTATCATATCCTGTCAAAATTTATTATTCATTTTGAAATGTAAAACGAAATTTCGGCAAGATTATAGTCCATAAGTTGCCATCCTCTCATTGGATAAACTCTGAAGTCATTAAATTGACAATTTTTTAACAAAAATAATTCTAATAAAAGCAGAGTCGTCTTATTTTATGAACTTTTATCTCAGAAATGTAAAATATCTACAGTTGTACCTCGGTATACGTCCGCTTTGGAATAAGTCCAACTTGGTATAGGTCCTGTTTGAATGCGAAAAATTTTGCTCGGTATACGACTTTTGTTTGGAATACGACCGATTCGCGTACTAGAACTTGTATGAGTCTGTTGTGTATCTCTTAAAAACATATTTCTTATATAAAACTTGCAGAGAAGTACCATCCCAATAGAGTCCAAACAAGTCGTAATAGCATTGTCTGGAATGACCAGACAACGTCATATTTCCAAAATATTCTGAGGAGAAGGCAGAAGCAAAGTTCTTTGGACAGATTTTTAGTAAAAGTCAAACCTGGTGAGCCTCAGCAAGGTCCAAGTAGGGATAAGAGAGAGAACATAGGATGAGAAAAAAGACCAGAATTTTAGATTCCTGAAGTTTTATTGGAAGAGGATTCGTTCTTTGGACAGATTTTTAGTAAAAGTCAAACCTGGTGAGCCTCAGCAAGGTCCAAGTAGGAATAAGAGAGAGAACATAGGAAGAGAAAAAAGACCAGAATTTTAGATTCCTGAATTTTTATTGGAAGAGGATTCTCCTTCCAAACAATAACATCTCCTCCTCCTCCCTTCTCAACACCATTCTAATAGGCACTCGATTTTTCTCAGCAAGGTAGTGAGGTCAAATTTTCATTTATTTCATCTATTGTAATTGCTTTTGAATTTATGTATTTTAATATTAAGCAACGTTTAAATTATTTTAAACAATACCATTAATGTATAATAAGCCAATAACAATAGGATTGTTTTTATGGGAACGGATTAATCATTTTCCCTTTATTTCTTATGGGAAAAATTCGTTTGATATAAGTCCAAGGATCTGGAACGGATTAAGGACGTATACCGAGATACCACTGTATAGGAAAGCGTAAACAGGAAAGAAAACATGAAAATATTAGTAACTAAATGGTAATTTAGTAAATTATACTGATATTTTGATATTTGCTAACATTTATGCACTATAAATAAATTAAGTAAAACAAAATTAAGTCAATTTGGTATTATCCGACAGAGTATGAATAGACGTGAAACATCAAAACAAGAAGAAATAAGCAGAGACAAAAAAAGATTTTAACGAAAATTTAATGGACATCAATCGATACATGGTATTAAAACGCTAGGCAAACATTTGAAGGGACATAATAAATTTCAATCAGTAGATAATAACAGATATTCAAACAGTTTAAAGTAAGAAGCATAATCGATTTCGATCTAATAATAATGATAGTTAAACAATTTTAAGGAACATATTATCTATTGAGTGAAATTATATGAACGTTAGTCAGTGAAAGGAATTTAATCAGTTTCAAAATTTAGATGGAAATTTAATCAAGAATTTTAGGTATTTTATAATTTAATGATATTCCGATATAAAAATTATTTATACCACGTAGGAAGAGAATCGTTAAAGGAGAATTTCAGTTTATTCCAAAGTAACTGTTCTGCATGTAAGACGACAGATTATTAAGTAAAACTTGATTTGTATAATAATTCGCGAATCGGATGTAGTCAGAATAATTGTATTAAAATACCATGTATTCAATGTCTTTATCGCGTAGTTTATGCGTGGTATGCTTTCTTCGACCCTTCCTGAACATTTTAAATATATTTGGAATGGTTATAATGAAGTGCGACTGCAAAAAACAGAAAAAGAGGCGAAGGCATTTTTCTAAACTGTATTGGTATTATCAAACTATCATCGAGATATTCATGTGGTCGAATCTTATCTTATTTCTTGCTCAAATTATAAATGACGATTTAATATGTTCCGGATGGGATTATTTCTTTGGAAAGAATAAATTATTTGTTAAATTGATTATCCTTATTTTCTGGGGCTTCTTAGCTTTTCAGTTCAGTTTCTTCAAGAGAAATACCTTTCATATTATTAGAAATACGAGCTGATATGAAACGGAAGAGGAAGAAATGTCAAGCATTATCAAAAAAGTTTCCATGGTTATTCTAATAATATTGTTTAGCGGTTTAATTTTATTTATAACTGTATCTGATTTGTTCCTCTATCCAAAATTGAAAATGAAGAGAAAAACAGATAATGAATTTTTGTTATGTAATCTGAATATGACATTGGCAGTTATCTACGGATTTGGACAAATAGGTTTTGTTCCTCTTGTTTTAAGCATATTTCTCATTTTCATTTCTAAGCGATTCACAAACTTATCTAATACCTTTGATAAACTTCAAAAAGGAGAAAGATTTTTGAAAGAAAAGATAGAAGATCTAATAAACAGACATTATGATCTATGGTACTATTTGCAGGAAGTAAATCATGTTAGTGAATTTTATACTCCAGTCCTGTATGGCCTTGGCATTTACATGGAATGTTTCGCTATTTGTGCTGCCCTTCAATTAGATGGATTATCGTTTATCATAAGTATTTTGGTAGCGCTTGCAGTTACGTTTTTCGTACTAAGTTTTTCGTTATCTCTCTCCCGGTTTACTTCAATGGTAAATAGAATATCTTATTAGTTATTTAAAATTTATTTAATCAATCGATTTTATTTACAGCTTTACGGAAACTTTATTGAAATTGTCAAAATATCTTCCGCCGATTTACCATTGAAAACTAAACTGAAAGTAATTTAATTTCATTTATTTTAAAGAAAAACTTTTATAAAAAAATTAATAATTAGATTTTATTTCAAAGATTTTAAACTTCATGAAACGATTTGGGAAAACCCCTATAGGAATTAACATCGGTGGAATGTTTTATGTGAAGAAGAATTTCTTGATACGAGTAAGAACGTTAATTCAGTTTCAACTTAAATTTTAAAATATATTTTTTATATTTTTATGTTTTTTTTCTATGCCAAATAATTTTCTATGTGAAAACCTAAAATGAAATTCTTCAAGTAACATTCATATATATGTATATTTTTTAGATTATCAGTTCTATGTATTCGGTACTTTCTGCCTTCTTGGAGTTGTTGAAAACAAATTGATCATCATCAGATTATGTAAATATTTAGAGAAAATTCAATCTTTATAACCGCAGAATTTTAAAATGCAAATTATATTTTAAAGTTTTTATTCGAAATAATATAGAAAGCACTACAAGTAAGTTATAACCGCAGAATTTTAAAATGCAAATTATATTTTAAAGTTTTTATTCGAAATAATATGAATTATATTGATTTCAGACATATATATAGAAAGCACTACAAGTAAAGAACATACAGGTAGATTCGTGAAGTTAATTATCTAGTTTTGATGATTTCATCGATGAGGAAATAAGACTTTTCTGTATAAAATCTGTACCCTTTAGTTATTTTAAACATAATATGACCATACATGATGAATTATTCAAACTTCAGTTAGTTTGTATAAGAGCAATGTACAATATTCTATTCTATCAAATGTAAGTTGATAACTATTTGCAATTGTGCATTTATGATCAATTGTTAACTTATGTATAATTATCTGTTTATAGATGTAATTAACTATATTTGTTAATTTTGAAAACTTATAACTCGCTAGAAAATAATGATAATATGCCTGCCTTCAACTCTTGAAGATATAATCAAATTAATTATAGAAATTGCAGTGATAAATGTACGGATATTAAAATATTGGAGAAAATTTTAGGGATAATAAAGAAACTATATACAGTGGTACCTTGGTTAACGACTGTTTTCATATATACAGTGGTACCTTGGTTAACGACGGTAATCTGTTCCAGGATTACAGTGGTACCTTGGTTAATGACGGTAATCCGTTCCAGGATTACCATCGTTATCCAAAGCGCGATTCCCCATAGGATTTAATTGAAAATTGATTATTTCGTTCCGGCTCCTTCCCACAACCATAGTAAATATTAAAAATTCAGATAAAACTCATTTAAATGTCCTGAAAATATGGAAAATATTTATTTATTATACAATTGGGCTCATTTCGGAGTTTTTTGACAAATGAACCCGTAAACACTTATTAGCAGTTTATTATAAGGACAATTGGGCTCATTTCGGAGTTTTTTGACAAATGAACCCGTAAACAATTATTAGCACGATTAGCAGCTTATAGATTCAACGATTATTATACAGATGAGGATTGATTTTGCTTTTTGATAATATTAAAAATTCAGATAAAACTCATTTAAATGTCCTGAAAATATGGAAAATATCATTTATTTATTATAATTGTCCTTCACCAGAAGGACAATTGGGCTCATTTCGGAGTTTTTTGACAAATGAACCCGTAAACACTTATTAGCATGATTAGCAGCTTATAGATTCAACGATTATTATACAGATGAGGATTGATTTTGCTTTTTGATAGCAAACGAAAAGTGACACGCACCGATTTATTGTCGATATGAACTATAAGATCTCGGACAGACGTTATTTTTTTCTAATGGAATCCGAAACTGCGACGTCAAACCACTTGCAGGTGTCAAATAATATACATATAACACAAATAAACAATTGAAGGGTTTGGTGCAAAAAACCAGTTAAGTCCACTTTTGGTTGAAAATGAGTTATTGTATGAATCATATATAAAACATAGTGATAACTTATGATTCAAGTTTGGTTTATATTTTGTTGTCATGTTATTTACGTCCTCTTTCACAAGTTATATGTCAAATTTTATATATTTGATGCAGAAACCAGGTAAGTCCAAATACATATTCATATTCTCGAAATGTGCTTTTCGTGACTTAACTGGTTCTTGCACCAAACCCTTCAATTGTAATAGACTTTGTTCGCAGAATTTAAAATAATAATCGTCTAGAAATCATCTTTAAGAAACTAAAAACTAGTGAACTGTTGCACGTCTATTTTTAATTAATTAAATAATTTATTTTCATTACTATATGTTAATTATCATTTACTTAAATATATTTTTATATGGTTATAATTTTATTAATTTTAATAATGATATTGTCGGATTTGAATTGATTGTTAAAAAAAATAACGATTGACTCAGCTAATTAATCACGTGATGCGATGACGAGCAGTTTTACAGAGCTCTATTTTGTCGGAAGTTCACATAATCAGGAGTCGTTAACCAAAGCATGCGTCGTTAACCACGACAATTTTTCTTTCAAAAACTCGTCGTTAACCAAGGTACCACTGTATTTAATGATCAAGGTTGATTTATATCCAAATATTTTTATTATTTCATTCGGCAATCACTGGGAAAATTAACTAGTGGACTAGCTCAATAATTAAACCTCTCACCATCCACTTTCTTAATAATAATACCTGATCAGTGCATAATTAATCACGTGATGCGATGACGAGCAGTTTTACAGAGCTCTATTTTGTCGGAAGTTCATATTATCAGGAGTCGTTAACCAAAGCATTCGTCGTTAACCACGACAATTTTTCTTTCACAAACTCGTCGTTAACCAAGGCACCACTGTATTTAATGATCAAGGTTGATTTATATCCAAATATTTTTATTATTTCATTCGGCAATCACTGGGAAAATTAACTAGTGGACTAGCTCAATAATTAAACCTCTCACCATCCACTTTCTTAATAATAATACCTGATCAGTGCAATTATGTGCTTGGGTAATAAAATTGAGAAATATACAGAAAGTAGAGTTAATCAGTTTGGCTTTTGATAGGAACAGTTTAAGGTAGTGTCATATAGATTTTTCTTTTAGCAATAGAGGAGTTAATCAGTTTGGCTTTTGATAGGAACAGTTTAAGGTAGTGTCATATAGATTTTTTTTAGCTATATATCATTTAAAGAACTGCTAATGCATATATCAAAAACATTGATTCGTTGAATTTAATTTGAGATATAAGAAACGACTTTTCTTCTAGTGATTCATGGAGAAGTATTTCAATAAAATTATAAAGAATCATTTTAAAAAATACTTTAGAGGTTATTACAAATATATTTTGTTTTAAACTTACAGAAATTTGCTTAAAATTAATGGAATTTTACAATATTGCGAGAACATATTTAAAGATGACTTTCTATAAAGGGCTGGATTCTGCTTTTCACGGAATTTCCAAATGTGATATCATTCAATAGATCTCATCAAAGTGAAAGATGACTTTCTATAAAGGGCTGGATTCTGCTTTTCACGGAATTTCCAAATGTGATACCATTCAATAGATCTCATCAAAGTGGTGAAAAATTATAATAGAATCATGGACGAAAGCGGCACCGATTTTTTTTTTTTTTTTTAAGTTCAGTCAAAGGAAAGTTGAACCCCTTGCCATTCAAAAGAATACAAAGGGTTCCATAGAAGTGTTTATAGAGATGTTTAGTACGCCCAAGGGAGGGCTTATAATAATTAAATGTGTAATATGTCCAAAAGCAGTTCCAGCCGGGAGCAAAGAAGAAGAACAAAAGCAAGAAGGGGAACCCCCAGGTAGCCCCAAGAAAACAAAACAAGAAAACAAAAAATCCAAAGAAAACAACATACAGAAAACAAGGCCCGAACAAAGCAGGCCCCCAGGGAAAACAAAACAAGCAAAGAAGAAAAACAACGCAAAGCAGGCCAAACAGGGCAAACAAAACAACAAGAGAGGAAGCAAAAGGGAGCAGCCAGCAACCCAAAAGAAAAGCAGAACAACAAAAAAGAGAAGCCCAAAACAGATAAAAAAGAGAGGCCCAAAACAGCCAAGCAAACCAGAAAATCAAAAGAAGACCCCAGGGAACGAAAGAAAAACAGAGGAAAACAAGAGAAGAACAAGCTCCCCAGGAGCAGAAAAAGCCAAAACCAGAACAAGCAAAGGAACAAAAGAAACAAAGGACAAGAAACAGAGCCCAGCTCACAGAGTTCCGTAAACACCCAGAACCAAAGTGACTGTGGCTGGACTGACCACCAAGCCCAAGGAACCAAGACCAAGAGGGTGTAGCAAGGTAGCCAACAAAAACAAAAGACAGCAAGCACCCCGGTGCAAGCAAACACAAGAGCAAGACAAACAGGGACAGTCCCCCAAGCGGCACCGATTAGATATTTCGAAAAATTTACCTAAGAATTGGTAAACGAACCATGTACCGTTGCCATATTGAACGAGAAATTAAACGTCATGTGACCATCATCGTAATGACGAAAACCTGCTATGGGCTTTACACCTTGTTTTAAAAGCCAAAAATACGCCGGGAATTATTCTTACAATTATGTGGGTAATGATTTTATGCTGAAATCCATAAGTTACTTAGCAATTTATGGATTTATATATTATATATACAATAATATACCTAATAATATATTTGCATCGAAATGTTAAATTAATCATCTTGAAAGTGTTCTTGCCAAGGAGTTTGAATATAATTCTTGCGCGACACCTTCAAGATGTATTACAGTAAAGTCCCATATAACGTGCTTTCCAATAACACGAATTCATATAACAAAATCGCTCTTCTATAACACGAATTCGTGTTATTTTACATCTTGAAAGTGTCGCGCAAGACATTGTCACTTTCAAGATGGCGTCACACACAGGTATCGATACTTCGTTGTGATAAGTACTTTTTCATATAGATACTTATCCATTCCGTTTTCGCGATTAATTTATATACCGATTTACTATTAGTAATTTGACTAAAAATATTATGCAAAAATCTCGGATTCCGTGAAAAGCAGACTTTTGTCCTAAAAGACATTAAATGAAAATTAATTAAAATCTTTATTTTATAATTATTAATTTTTATCTTATTTTAATAATTAATTATGTAGGTATATTTTTACATAGTAAATTACAATTTACAAATGTTTACTCATACAATACATAATTTAATAGTTTTTACTTACATGATAAAATTTTTCTCTCATATGAATTTTACTTTTGTACACTTCTTCATTATACTTTGCTTTCATTGTATCGCTTTAAACACGTTAAACTTTTCATTGGGACGTTTCAGAAAGTTAACGTAACAGAAAAAAATAGCAGTAGAAAAAATATTTTTTATTTATCATTATATGTTATTTATCAAATGGCTTAAATGCATAATGTTTATGCATTATCTTTTGACTAGTTACAGGTAGGCCTCGATTAACGCGAATAATTGGTTCCACGAATTTCTCGCGCTAATCGAATTCGCACTAATCGAAGTATTAACTCTATGGAAAATATGGTAATTGGTTCTTGCTTTGTGAGATTCCGGCCATTAGCT
>AYEL01082840.1:0-79622 GCA_000484575.1 Olivierus martensii | reverse complement strand
TAATATTATTATTATTATTAATACAATAAATTACCTGGTATTTATTTCATAAAATCGAATTTTTGGAATTAATTCGTTTTAATATTAAACCATTCATTTATGGTGGCCAATAATAGTAAATGAATTGATTTCTAAATTAAATCTATGAGCCAATAAAATAATTTTTAATCAAAAGTTAGAATTTCTTGAAACAGGTGGTATTATAATGAATCAATGGGAAAAAGTTCTATCTACAAGAAGTCAAGTAATTTATTTTAAAAGATACAACTTCGAAAAAATTTGATTCGAGTATTTTTGGGCAACCTCCAAAATTATCGTAAGCTATTGAAAATAACTCCTTTGAAGGAAACTTACAAAGTAAAATTTCAATAATTTAAAACACGATTTTTCTGCAAATATTAAATTTTTGAACGATCGTTTCTTAGAACAAATTTTTCATATTAATAGTTTTGGCATGGTGCCAACAATATGATCATTCGTCATGTAAATACTGCATTCGTGGAACTTTTTTCCTGACAGACTTGTTGCTTGCTGTAATGTATGAACGACTTTATAACTACGAATACACATATTCATAACCGAAAATAAAAAATAGTATAACATAACAAGAAATATTATTAAGAATAAAAGACATATTCCAAAATATAAATAGATATATTAAATATCAAAAGCACTATTATAATTGAAAAAAATATTTATAAGAAAAAGTTATTATTTAATATAAATTGCGATATAAAAAATATATTAGTAAGTAGAAATACTGTAAAGCATCTTCAGAAATTACATATTATTTCGGGAAATAATATTTCAAAGAATTTATGAAATTGTTATAGAGGCATTTCTGGTGAATCTTCTTTTTAAAATACAGTCATACTTCGACTTAAATCGTTTCGATTTACGTCGTTTTCGACTTTACATCGGTTTTTTTATTAATAGGAAAAATAAAAATGTACTAAAGGTTGGGTCTGACAGGCGTAAAACGCGATGCAAATACGTCGTTTTATTGATGCTGATGTTATTTTCGCAATATGGCTGGACGCTGCGTCTTTACACTGAAGTTCACTCTTGTTCAACTTTCTACGCTGCATACTAGAGAATACTCACTGAGAATACCTCGACCATTCGTCCAATCGGGATGCTGGACGCTGCGTCTTTACACTGAAGTTCACTCTTGTTCAACTTTCTACGCTGCATACAAGAATACCTCGACCATTCGTCCAATCGGGGTATGAGCTAGTTATTGAAACTTATAGACTTATTTAGAAGCTTTAAAATGTTATTAGAGACTTTACGGTGTAGGTCGTTTTTAAGAGCTTATTTGACTTATGTCGTTTTTCGACTTAAGTCGCCAGTCTTGAAACGAATTAATGACGTAAGGTGAGATATGACTGTATCAATATTTGAAGTCATATTTACATAAAAAATATATATATATATATTAATTTGTATTATTAATATATATATAGACTATATATTACTCTAGATAATTCGCAAAATATTAAAAAAACAGAATTACGGACAATATGTATCTAATATTAAATTGCATATACAGTAAACATATATTTTATTATTTATTTAAAAAAAGTAGAAATTTGTTTATATATAGTAATATTATTGTAATTTCTTAAAATTATTACGATATTTTTGTAATTTTAATTTGATTCTAATTTTGATCGCCAATTTTCTAACAAGTAAGATATAATAAACAAACGAATTTGGGCATTTAAAAATCATTCAGATATCGTATCTAATATAAAACATTGATAATTAAACATCATTTCCAGATGATAATTAAACATCGTTATTTAATCATCATTCTTGGAAATGATGTTTAATTTATTGTTTATATATCTTATGAAATTAATCAAATGCTAAACATTTATGCGTGTATAGTTAACACGTAAATACGAGTTTATATTTGTTAATAATAGTAGGATCATTTCATAATTCATTTGTTATTACTTAAGGATTTGCTTATAATTAAATGAATAAGAATATAAGTATTTTAATGATAACAGCAACTATTATCAAATTATCTTGCAACATTTGACATTGAGAATATCCTTTTATCAGATTTTTCGTATGCTTACGTACTTTCTATAAGAACAAATAAAATACAATATTAAGTGGAAATCGAATCCTAGCTTAGTTTTATCAAAAGCATCGCAGCAATAAGACAACAATATATTTATATATTGAATGTATTATTTATAATTCGTTAGAGATATCTTACCAGTTAGACATATTTACTCCATTTTGATGATAAATAATAGACCTACCATCAACTAAAAAAAGGTAAATTATTTACAATTATGAAGTTTTATAATCAATAAATGCACACATTAATATAATTATTTATAATGAGTGTCTTATATTTATTATTATTTTTAATTAATTTGTATTTTATAGCTTATTTATAATATAATTTTTTTCTATCTTATTTAATCAAGATAAATTTTTAAATGATTTTTCATCTGATAATTTGATTCAATAAATAATTTTTTCATTTTTATCTGTTATTTTTGATTTTTTCAAATGCAAATAATTAGTTATTTGATATATTATTTGCCAGTTATTTATTTTTATCTTATTTTATATTTATTTTATTAGATATTTTAAATAAATATCTAATTCTATTATGCTCCGTACAAACATGAGCAAAATAGAATATGAAGATTTGTATATATCCAGAATGGACAAATTGCAGCTGGCGAGCTATACGTATGCTGCTCTTTGATACCTTCAATGTGGAAAGTCAATAGCAAATATGGAGCTAATATTTATTTAATTTTAAAAAGTAATATATTTATAATTTATTCATTTATTGCAAGAAGTAGTATAAATATATAATAAACTATTTTTGAAACCATTGTTAAGATTATACCTAAAAAAAGTGATGCTAGTCCCATTGACACAACAGAAAGAAACTAATTGCGGATCTCAAGTATTTGATATTCTTCTTTGTGGATCGAAGTGACATAAATTTTTCCCATCCCTGATATATATTTTACAGAAATTTAATAAAAATTATATGTGGCCAATGAGATGATCTTATTTTTAAATCTTAATGCAATATATTGTTACGAAGAATTTATATTTCAGTGACAATAAGTATATAGTTTAATTTTTATAACTTAAGTATTATGCAAGTTAATTTGTATAACACTTCCATAGTAGTAATGAAAGATGTAAAATTGTTATTCGGTCTTTCAATGAATCTTCTTATATACAATATTAGCAGAGTGTAGCCGGAGTTGCTCGGGCATAATTTGAAAATAACTTGGTTTTGATTATTTGCATGTTAAGTTGTTCTACAGTTTCAGATGTTCTTTAATATAACCCTCATAATATCCAGAAACTTCACGAACTTATGAATTTTTATATTATCAGACTAATTGAATTATAACTGGTGGAAATTATTTGTTCTAAGTATAAAATCGCGGGATCATATATCAATATTATGCAACTATGACGTTATCGGGACGCTTGCATGACGTCAACTTTTATTATGTTACGATAATATCATAGGCTCTTGTAACAACTCCCGAATTCAAACAAAATCATTTTGCCATATAATTCATTTGTTATATCATTTGAAATTAGTTGGCTGATTACGATTATGTTAATGTTATGTAAACGCGGTAATGAATTTATAGTGATGTCATTTCATTGTCATGTTACAGTAACGTCACATGACAAATGCATTTTGTGGCATCATACATTGCTATCTCGTGATGGCGCCATGTAATTCATTATGGCATTTGTAATCCATTGACTTTTCGTATCCAATTTTGCCATTGATTTCACCAGTTGAATTGACCAGCATATATGTCGCGATGACATCATCGTAACGGCGAAATGATGCCACATCGAATGCATTCATTGTTACATCATCTGACATCACACACCAGGCGTGTTTTATGCCGTACATTGTTACATCACCGATGATGTTATGCTAGTGTCGGGATGATGTTATCCTGAATTCGAACATCATTCTGAAGAATTTAAATGAAGGTATTTTCATTGACACCCCCGAAATGCTCCACCATGGGTAGCATATGTTACCGCAGTGCCGAGGGAATTCTTTAGCCATGTTTGGTCCGAGGAGTCAAACGGTGCTAGATCTTTGCGGAACAGACAGATAAACTTTGCAATTTATATGTATAGATAATAAATGTATTGTTTGTCTATGGCTTCAGCACGGTTTGATCTTTCAGGACAAAACTGTGCATGGAGACTTCTTGCAACCCCGTGGGTAACAGACTACACTGGATCGAGATCGTTCCAGAGAGTGGGGCATTTTGGGATGACAGTGAAAATGATTTCATTTAAATCCTTCAGACTGACATTTGAATTCGGAATGGCTTCATAGCGGAGTTTTACGTTAATGTGACGTAACGATAGGTGACGTGAACAAAATCCTCCATAGGGTGATTGTAACGTCACAATGCCATCACGTCGGCCAGATGGCCGCGTGGTAAATCTTTGGCTTACCACCCTGGAGGATCCGGGTTCAAATCCGGATCCCACACTTTCAGTTTTTCAAGAGGGACCCGGTTCGGCCCGTTAAACCCCATCCTTCAACCATCTGCTTGACCCCATCATGGGTGTTGGTCAGTCTGTGATGGGTTCTATAAATGGCCGCCGCAAGATACAGAATATCCCATCAGGATATGGCGGCTTAATCTAACTAATATAACCTAACGATGCCATCATGTCTTCATTGTGATGATGCAAAATAATATATTGGTATAGTATAGAACCTATATTATAGGGATATGGCGGCTTAATCTAACTAATATAACCTAACGATGCCATCATGTCTTCATTGTGACGATGCAAAATAATATATTGGTATAATATAGGACCTATATTATAAGCTATATAAAATGCAATGTTTGTCTTCCTGTTTGTTCCCACAGTTCGACCTCTCGGGACCAAACTCTTCATAGCGATTCCATGGGTAACATAGTTACCATCAGTCGAAACAGCCCCAGGGGATGGAGTATTTTGGGATACAACGAAAATATATTTGTTTAATTCCTTCAGAGTTATGTTCGAATTCGGAATAACATCATCATGGCGTAACAATGACAGCCCCAGGGGATGGAGTATTTTGGGATACAACGAAAATATATTTGTTTAATTCCTTCTGAGTTATGTTCGAATTCGGAATAACATCATCATGGCGTAACAATTGATGGCATGACAAAACATTATTTTAAATATGATGTTATGCTGACATAACATTGATGGCGTCACGATGTCGGCATCGCTATATAACATGCTGATTAAATCCATGTTAAAATTGGTGACACAAAAAGAAAGTGTTATTTAATAATGATGTACAACAAATAAGATGATCAGATATTCCACAATTGATATTGTCATCATTATACAACTGCATGTCATAATTGCTATATAACTATTCAGATTTTTTATAATATTAATGCACAACAGTTATTAACACAAATAACAGTAGCATTGTTTATAATTGTATTTCGTCGTCATTGTATAGCTATTGTACAACAATGATTCACAACATTTATGATAAAAATATAATAGAAATTATGGGTTCACTTGAACAAACACTACAACTGGGTAAATTTAAATGAATATATATTTGTATAGTGATGTACATCAGGTAGTATCATTTTAATATCGCTTTTGGATATTGATGCCATATTGGGGATATTAGGTACAAAAAATTTCCTCATTTTTCCACTTCTTCTTAGGAATTTCCTTCAAAATCTCCATCCTCATCTACATCCTTAGTCAAACTGGCAATATAAAAAAATGGCATTTCCCTTTTTTCTCACAATGGGTAAATTTAAATGAATATATATTTGTATAGTGATGTACAATTGCATAACTAAATACTCATACTTTGCAAAACTAGATTTGTATATTTTTCCAAAAGTTGTACAATTGCACAGTTACAGTGGTGGACAAAAGTATTGATATTTCTCTCATATCTTCCTCTTTAAAAACCCTAATATCAGTCTATTTCTCATCATGCTTTCTTGAAGTACAGTGGTGGACAAAAGTATTGATACCCTCCCCATTTAGTGATGTACAATTGCATAACTAAATACTCATACTTTGCAAAACTAGATTTGTATATTTGTCCAAAAGTTGTACAATTGCACAGTTACAGTGGTGGACAAGTGTCCGCTTCAGCCTGAAGATTGTTTATCCGGCCCGCGGCAGAAAATAATTGCCCACCCCTGCAGTATACAGTGGTGGACAAAAGTATTGATACCTCCTCCATTTTTTATTATTTTGGCAATATTAGTGTTTGAGGTTAATGTAACGTTTTCAAACTGTGTTTATTGAAATCTCTGTAATAAGTTATGCTGTAGCGATAAATTTTATAAAATTTATTGCATAAATTGTTATAGGGAAAAAATAAACCTTAAAAACCCTTTGAAAAAGTTAAATTAAAAACAAATAATAAAAAAGAAAAAATAAAACTTAATATAGATTTTTGCAGGAAGCTTGTTGAAGGCTACCGAAAACGATTACAAGCTGTAATTTCTGCTAAAGGTGGGCATATTAAATATTAATTGTAAGGCATCAATACTTTTGTCCACCTTATGTTTTCAGTTTTTGTTTGTACAGAAATAAATAATTGCTATTTCTGATTGAATGTGCTATCCTTACTATTCTTTGCTCTTTCCAATTTCATAAACAGGGTTTGAAAACGTTACATTAAGCTCGAACACTAATATTGCCAAAATAATAATAAAAAAATGGGGGTATCAATACTTTTGTCCACCACTGTATATAAAATAGTTGAAATTATCAAAGTACACGACATTATACATCTGTTCCAAGTTAAATATTTTGTACAAATGTATAAATTGTGGGCAAATATATATAAATTCAGTTTTACATTTTGTTCAATAGTACCTTCACACCATAATTACAATAACAACTGGTATGTAATCATGATGATAATGATGTACAGTACAATCTTATAAAGCAAATTTGTTGCGCAGTAATGATAGAAAATAATTATATTGATAATATTAAGCGTATATTGTAAACTGTAAACCAGTATTAATATAAATTGTAAACCAGTTTTAAATATAAATGACTAATTCATATAATGATAAAATTCGATGTTTATATCAGAATATGTTTTATATCATGATTAGCAAAGTGTGCCCGCAATTACTTGGGCATAGTTTTAAAATATATATGTTAGACTAGTGGTTCGCAACGTAGTACAATCTTATAAAGCAAATTTGTTGCGCAGTAATGATAGAAAATAATTATATTGATAAAATTAAGCGTATAAATATAAATTGTAAACCAGTTTTAAATATAAATGACTAATTCATATAATGATAAAATTCGATGTTTATATCAGAATATGTTTTATATCATGATTAGCAAAGTGTGCCCGGAATTACCTGGGCATAGTTTTAAAATATATATGTTAGACTAGTGGTTCGCAACGTGGGGCGCACGCCCCACAAGGGGGCAATTTGATTTTTAAGGGGGGCAATTCGAGACTGAGTTATTAACAGTGAATTTTTTGCATTTCTCATGATTCTAAGGGCCTCGTATACATTATATAAATATATATTGTAACATACATATTTTTTAATTTAAAATCAAAACATATACAGCGGTCAGCTGATGACAATCGAGAGGGGGGAAGCCCGCTAATAGAAGTGGTGAGAGAAGGAAAAGGTTTAGATAACCTTTATTTCTTACCTCTCCATTGTCACCAGCTGACCGCCGTGTACATTGTGATTAAGATAAGTTTGACCATCTTAGAAAATAAAAAAATATTTAGTCTGCATACACAGTTATTATTATTGAAGGATCTTGATACATATCACTCCATATTATTATTATTTTTTCTTAGCGATTTCGTTTAAGGGGGGCAATTCGAGACTGAGTTATTAACAGTGAATTTTTTGCATTTCTCATGATTCTAAGGGCCTCGTATACATTATATAAATATATATTGTAACATACATATTTTTTAATTTAAAATCAAAACATATACAGCGGTCAGCTGATGACAATCGAGAGGGGGGAAGCCCGCTAATAGAAGTGGTGAGAGAAGGAAAAGGTTTAGATAACCTTTATTTCTTACCTCTCCATTGTCACCAGCTGACCGCCGTGTACATTGTGATTAAGATAAGTTTGACCATCTTAGAAAATAAAAAAATATTTAGTCTGCATACACAGTTATTATTATTGAAGGATCTTGATACATATCACTCCATATTATTATTATTTTTTAAACAATTTCTTAGCGATTTCATCCTCATTATTTCAACTGTCCTTTCGTTCTTTTATTTTTCTCTCTCGTGAATGCCATGTTCTTTGGAAACTTGTTTAGACCATGTTAATGGCCTTTTAGGCTTTTTTGGAAGCTTGTTTAAACCAAGTTAATGGACTTTTAGGCTTCCTCCATTGTGAATAGGAGTTCACTTTTTGAATAATAAAAATTATATATCACAGGGAGAACATCAGGATTTTACAGATGCTTAGGTAGGGCATGGCCAAAAAGAAGTTGGGAATCATTGTGTTAGACTCTCTGTTATCCGGTCTGGCTTTAATCGATCAAACTTTCGTCCAATTTTTATTTTCTTTTTGACAGCAGCACTTTTTTTAGTGTCTAAGAGATTGGCTAAAATACCTATGGTTAACTCAACTGGAAGTTAATGGAATACTGTTCAAATGGGTCAGGCACAGACCCCATGGATTTATAGACTTTATGGATAAGTTTACAATAAACCATGCAGAAATATCATTTGACCATTTACTCTACTTGTATTTCATTTTTTATAGCATTTGGAATCAATTGGGTGATCACGAGTACATCACATAGTCGCGATAATATCATCGTGACGTCATCTAGCCGTAGATTTTGTGACATCATCCATTATTACATCGCGATGACGTCATATAATCAATTATAGCATTGAAACACATTAGCTTTTCATGTCTAATTTTACCAATTGATTCAGCCAGCATTTAATGTCGCGATGACGGCATCGTGGTAGCACCGTGACGTAATTCACTGTACGTCACCATGAAATCACACAGCTGAAACTTCTTATGACGCCATGCATTGTTATGTCACCGACGCGTCGATATGACGTCATTCTGTATTCTGATACCATTCTGAAGGATATAATAAAGGCATTTTTTTGCCACCTCAAAATACCCCAATCCTTAGTGCGATTTCGATCCTGGGTAGCTTATATTACCCGCAGGACTGTGGGAAGTCTCCAAGTGAAGTTTGATCCCGAGGGGTCAAATGGTGCAGGAGCCTTTGCGGACCAGGCAGACAATCAGACAGACAAATATTACATTTTATTGATATAAATATAGATTAGAAAAGTTTGTACGGTGTTGGTACAGTTTGAAAACATATACAGTATATTAGAAAAAACTTCGTTTTGATTATTTGCACGTTGATTCTTTCTACAGATTCAGTCGTTGAGTTATTGCGGCTAATCCTTGTATGGCCACTCTCTGCTTGTAGGCTCTCTAGTTAAACCTCGATAAGACGCCACCATCCGTTTGGGGACGATTTGGCGGCTAATCGGGATTGTCGATTTATCGAAAACACGAGTAATATAGAAATGAAAATGAACTCTTAATTTATTAAATTTAATAAAATACAGTACAGTGGTGCCTTGCAATTCGACGTCCCACAATTGTCGGTTTCGCAATTCGACATTTGAGTTTCGCGGGATGGCGCATGCGCGTACATGGAATTGTGTGATGTCATTTGCCATTTGTCAGTTCTTTTTGGGCTACTTTGGAGTTTGCCCGTGTTGTTTGTGTTAATTTTCAATTCTACATTTTTCAGAAAGTAAAAAATTTGTAATTACCGTATTATTATTTTTTTGAGTGAAATTTTAGCGCATGCGCGTGCATGGAATTGTGTGATGTCATTTGCTATTTGTCAGTTCTTTTATGAATACTTTGATGTTTGGCGCTGTTGTTCGTGTTAATTTTCAATTCTACATTTTTCAGAAAGTAAAAAATTTGTAATATTATTATTTTTTTGAGTGAAATGTAAGGATGGGTTCAAAGAGAACTGATCAGAGGAATAATTCTGAAATGAAGAACTTAATTTTCAATTCTACATTTTTCAGAAAGTAAAAAATTTGTAATTTTATTTTTTTGAGTGAAATGTAAGGATGGGTTCAAAAAGATGACTAGAGGAATATTCCGAAAAGAAGAACACTCGATTGAGCAAAGAGACGAAGAAAAAAATTTAGAAAAAGTGCAGAAAGGTAGGAAAAGAAGAACACTCGATTGAGCAAAGAGACAAAGAAAAAAATTGTAAAGTGCAGAAAGGTAGAACAATTAAAATGTAACTCGAGTATGACGTTTCTAGGACAACTGTGGTAACGTTTTGCAACACAGATTATGGGTGCTAGCGTGTCTGCTGGAAGACTTCATTCCATAATCCAAGGACTAATAAATTGCGAGAGGAATAATTTCGAAAAGAAGAACACTCGATTGAGCAAAGAGACGAAAAAAGTAATTGTAGATAACGTGCAGAAAGGTAGAACAATTAAAATGTAACGCCAGTATGGTATTCCTAGGACAACTGTGGTAACGTTTTGCAACAGAGAAGATTATGGGTGCTAGGGTGTCTGCTACAAGACTTCATTCCATCATCCAAAGACTAATAAATTGTGCGTTGTGTATAAAATAGTGTATTTTGTAATTGAATGTGTTATACAATAGTAAAACAAACATAATAAAGCAAATAATATAGTGTATCTCTCTCACCTCACCCGTTAGGGGAATAGGATGGGGACCGATAACGAATTACTCTATTTTACATAGTCTTATAAGGGAAATATTGTCCCGCAATTTGTCTCAATTCGACATTAGTTCGGCGACGGATTACTGACGAATTGCGAGGCACCACTGTACATTTATATTAAGCATCTAAACTGAACATTTCTAAAAACTGTATACTTTACATAGTGTATCTCTCTCACCTCACCCGTTAGGGGAATAGGATGGGGACCGATAACGAATTACTCTATTTTACATAATCTTATAAGGGAAATATTGTCCCGCAATTTGACATTAGTTCGGCGACGGATTAATGTCGAATTGCGAGGCACCACTGTATAATCTTCATAATATCCAGAATTTCATGAATTTATGAGTCCATGTCTTTCTGCTCTTCGATTCAAAAAAGATTTACTTGGAGGAATATTGAAGTTTGTAATGCTGTGATATTAAGTGCTATACTTAGCGAAAACTTGACCATTTTATCGATCTTCATTGTTTGTATCTCGGGAAGAATTTTTTTTTAATTGGAAAATTATTTCACGCATTGATTTCATTTGTTATTTTAAATTTCGTGCTTATAAAATTTTCAGTAAAATTTGTTAAAATTAACATAAATTTATGGAAAATCATTTATATAAAATCAATCTCAAATTTCAATTTTATAAAAAAAAAAAAAAAAGAGGAATGTTGAAATCTGAGATCATTTTATTTTCAGATATTTTAAACATGATTTCCAATTAAATCTTAAGCAAATAAAAATTACTATATTTATATTGAAAAGTATACTTTGAATGCGAGAAGGGAGAATATAAACTTAAGTATTGATATAATAGAACACACAAAATATACGTAAATAGAAAAACACTTATTTTACTAGGGCTTTAAAGGTCTACTATCCTCAGCATTAATGATTTATTTAACTGCTAGAAAGTGGTGATGATATAACTTCTCTTCAATACTTATTTTTATTTAATTAATAAAAAGAAATAAATACTTAAATGCTATTTATCAAAAATTAAGCAAAACGCATTATAAATTTTCATTAAAAATAAAACAAATGCTTGATACAGAATTTAATATTAATTCTAATATAATAATTTTAATCGTGCGAAGAGAACTTTGTTTCATTTTTTGCATATCTAACTATGGGCTATCGACAATTAACCATTTTCTGTCTTTTCCATCCTGAAATATATAAAAGGATATATAAATTAGTTTCTCTATTTTCATCCGAATACAGTATTTTGAGTTAATGTTATCCAATTTTAATAAAATTCACATGTTATTGTGACAAACCAAGTCTATGAAAATGATCCATATGAAATTATATCTGTTTGTATAACTATCCGCTAACACCATATCTGACATAAATATTATTCAAATTTATAAACATTATTGGGATCCATTATATTAATGTTTTCAAAGGGAGGGAAGCCAAGCAATGGTAAAAAGTAATCAACTGTTTTTGAAACTGGTTTTTTTACTTTACCTATACAATTCATATTATTCTTTGTAAAAAGCGTGTATATCTTTTTAGTATTCAAAAAACTGAAAACTGGTATTCTCAAAAAGAGAAAATTCAGTTTCGCTATCAAAAGATACCGGATAAAGAAAAAAAAAATGGCTATTCCTATTCGATAAAAACATCGTAATTAGATGCAGTAAGAGAGATTATTGTTGCATTTCTAAAAGTATTTGAATTGATGGATGCAAAAAAAAAACGAATATATTCCCAAGGGAATGTTTTTCAAATAAAACTGAAAATATTTCGTTAAATTTTGAAGTAACAAAATCGCTTATGATGTTAAATTATGCAAAACTTAGTTTATTTTACTACACTAAAATTGATACAACATGCAATTCGGTCCGCAAATTTGGACGTCATTTCATTCTAATCATCATAAATATGTAAACTTTTGCATATTGTGATACAAAATGCAATTCGGTCAATAAAAAAACTCCTATCAAGAGGCATGGCAGTGATTCTAAGCCAAGTATAGAAGTCGCTGACTGACTCTTATTACGATAGTCATTACAGTCAAAATTCAACACGTTATAACTTTGGACTTAAGTTAAAATATTATTACATTACATTATTTATTTATTTCCCATCTCTGACTGACTCTTATTACGATAGTCATTACAGTCAAAATTCAACACGTTATAACTTTGGACCTAAGTTAAAATATTATTACATTACATTTATTTATTTATTTTCCCATCTGTCTAATTGTACAAGAAATACAGTAAAAATCATCTCTAAAACAATAACAATATAATTATAAATCCAAAAACAACACAGTCATAATTAATAAGAATCAACAAAGTTGTCATAATTAGTAACTGCTGTAATGAAAAAAGAGAATACAGAAAGCAGAATATAGAGAATACATTCGAGAAAAGTGTTCAATAGAACACCGACTTTCAATTTTTTAAGTTTCAAATCTGATTAATAATCGAACTAGAGCAGTTTAAAAATTGCAAAAATCGAAAATTTAGCTGGGGCTACTTGGTTGGCGATTTAAGAAAATAAAACAAGAAACGTCAACCAAAGTATTCGCATCTAATTTGTGACAAATATCCTAATTTACTAGTACTGTACTTGGTCTATTTTCTACATATTAGATGTTTTTGATGGAATTATTATTTTTCGAAAAAATTTAAATTAAGTTAAACAGTATGATTAATTTATTATTTTTAAAAATACATAATTATGAAACTCGCACATCATTTTCAAATATTTGTGAATTAATGCAAATAATTTCTGTTTTTCGATCTTTTTTGTTCTTTCCAGTTGAGAGAGAAATATTATTTCTAGATTCTTCTAATCTCAATGAGTATTTAATATCTTTTGAACGTCCTTCAATTTATTTCTATAATAGATAGATTTCCTTATTGTATTCTTTAAAGCCGAAAAGTATGATTTATAATCTTTCAATAAACTTATAAGTAGCAATAAAATCTCGTAAATTTGAAACAAACCAGGAAAAAAAATCACTGATATTGAAAGATATTTTTGTCTGGATAGTTTTGTCTTTTCTTGTATTTATTTCATCGGATAAAATCATTTTCTTATAATGTCGATCTTAAATTTCATTTTTAATGAATTTTTTGGAAATTATGATTTCCAAAAAAAGAGATTTAATATATTTAATGGTTTATTTTATAATAATGAAATTCTAAGCAGATGCATAGGAATATAAATACAATATGTGTCGCATAAAAATATCACTAAATCTGACTGGCATTGCTAATATTTCCTAAACGACTTCATGCATTGAATATTCAGTTATTTTTCTTTTATATAAAAAAGTTGTTTTTTGCAAAAATATAACATGATAATTTAAGAAATTTAAATGAATTATACTTAATTTTGAACAGTTAAGGTAGAAATGATTCATCAATTCATAACGATGTATCAAAAATAAATTTATATAACTTACAAGAACATACGATGTTTCTAACAACAAAAGAAAGAAATTATCATTTTTGTTAAATATTTTGTAAATTATTTTAATTTAATTTAATAAAATCGCCAATTAAACAGTTTATAAACATCAAATACGTTTTATAACGATGCTTTCAATTCACCAATGACTTTAATTTGATTGTATTTATCACTCTAATTAATTTCATAATAAAATTTTACTGTAACAAATGAAATTTAAGATAATATATTATAGAAATGGCGAATTTCATAAACATCAAATACGTTTTATAACGATGCTTTCAATTCACCAATGACTTTAATTTGATTATATTTATCACTCTAATTAATTTCATAATAAAATTTTACTCTAACAAATGAAATTTAAGATAAAATTCGCCATTTCTATAATATATTAACTGTTATTCTATGCGCTAAACAAATATGATGTACGCATTAGTTTTATTACTGTACCGGACATGTAAATTAGGTGGTCAAATAAACATTACTTATACCGTATTCGCGTGTGTGCCATATGTTCTAATGCTTAAACTTCGCCAGCCACATCGAATCGAGTTCATAGTTATCTGAGCGTGCATCGAGCATTTTTTCACAGAGATTTACTTACCACCCAACTATGACCTATTTCTCAATTAAACGATGGAAGCATAAAGTCATTTCTCTCGTCGTTTCGTTTGTCTACATAATGTACGAAGCGAATCATCGCGTATATCTGGGGAAAAAATGGAAATAAACACGATATATTTTTTAAAATTTTGTAGTGTTTCCACTTGAGCAGATTTAAATCTGTATAGATTTTAGAGTTTGCAATTTTCAAGAGTTGAAGAGAGTTTTTCAACGGAGATGAAAAATCTATTTATACAATTAAATATACGTGGCCGACATTTGTACATTATTTGAACCAGTTTGTTTTATATATTCAAGAAAACAACTCGAAGGTTGTAGAATATAAGTGACGTAGACAGGAAATATATTTTTAATAAAGGGAGTGATGTCATTTTTAAAAATGCTCCTCCTATTATTATATTATTACTGATTCTAGAGAAGTTCTGTAGTTTTAATTCATCGCAAGAAAATTCTGTGTATTTTATTTATAAATTAAAAATTTAAAATGATTAAATAGATAAGTATGTTAGAAAAGTGAAAAAAAAAAACAAATCTATTCAAATAAATTTTCCTTATTGAAAAATGACTAGCAATATAATAAAAAAAGCACCAAGAGAATCGGATATTTCTAGTCGGTTATAACAATAACACAGTTATAAAAGTATATTCTATAGAAAAACAATATATTATATGCAGAATTTCCGTTCGAACAATTAATTTTTATATTAAAATAATCCTGTGATGAAAATAATTAGCCAGAGTTATCACAAACGAAAAATTTATGAATAGGATTCATACGAAAATCAATAAATTGCAAATGTCAACTGTTAATTAAATATTATTGCCAAATATTTTAGGCTCGTTTCGGAATGTTTGTTTACGGAATTTAATACCATATAAGTCCAAATAGGCCCACACTACTTTACGTTACGTCTACAACTCATCGTGTGCAAATTGCAGGATTTTCTAAGATAAACGACAACTAAAGAAAATTTGCATTACTATGCTATATACACACTTAGATAATAAATAGTTAACACGACGTCTTTCCTAAATTGCGCGGGAGTAATAACCCAATTAACCGGTTACGCAACTTGAAAAAATAAATAAATCCTATTTTAAAATTATATTTCGTTTCAAATTTCGAAATCTGTATACAGTTAACGGAATTACAGATGAGAAAAATCCTATCGAAAATGGGAATTTCATCATTGCTTTATTGTATTTTTAGATTTCTCTTAATTAGTTTTTATACGACAGAAACTTTTAGGTAATTTTTGTGTTTTGTTTACACTCATATCGTTATCAATTGCTTTTCATTTAAGCAATTATCTCATCTAAAACGCTTGAACTTAGCCGAAAAACCATATTTCATCCATACAAAACAGGAAGAAGTGAAACAGCAATATATTTTTTATTTTTTTTTTTAATTTTAACACACTAATAGTCCCTAATTCTTTATAATTACTTAATTGAAAATTAAGTAATTATAAATAAATTAATATCATAAAGTATTTTACTTCCCAAATGCAGAAATTTAAGCAGTTTTAGGCAGACAAAGAAAACAGAATAATAATTGCCTGCATATTGCTACAGGTAGTAAATGAACCAGCTTCGATTATTTTTTTGCTAAAGTCACATAGCCAGTTCTCTTTATTTTAATTAAAATTCAATAAGGAAATTACAGCTCTGTATTTTCACCATGATAAACACTTTTCTCGTTTTTGACCCTCAAAGTAGTAGGCTGTACACACTGATCATTTTGTTACTTTAAAGTCGAATTTATGTGATTAGAATTAGTTTAAATTTTAGAAGTTTGAGATAATTTATGGAGACAATTCGTTCCTATCGAGCGATAACCAGATACGTATAACTGGTGTCTGTGTTGCGTCATTATTATCGATGTAGCACACATTACGTCATTTGATGACTACCCAGGTCGACATACGAAATTACATAAGCGAATGCAACGATGTTTACGTTAAATATTGTATATATATACACATGTTTCTTATTACTATATCTGTCTATTGTGAATTGTTCGTTCGGATTGTGTCCTTTTTGTTACGTTTCCTTAAAAAATAATATTGTAATTCTCTATTATTATTATGTAAATGCCGAAGAAAACAACTAAGGTTTCATGCAATCTCCGTTATGTGGAAATCTAAAGATTTCGCTTATTATCTGTTAAATGTCAACTGAATAAATGTGTGTCAACACTAGGTTGAATAAATTTACGTGTGGCGTCGAGTATCGCGTGTTTTGAAAATATAATTAATTTCTAAATTAAGGAAATGGCAAAGTCTGAAGCAATTAATATTTAATTTCTATTTTTCCAACTTTGTCACGTTTTCCTATTGTACTGGAATGAATAACATGTACTGTATGTATGTTACGCAATAGGTTTGTATATGCATGGACACTAGTCTAAGCGTGGACAATATTCACACATTATAAACTCTTTACCGGACGAAATTTGTTCCCTCAACAACATGCAATGATGCACGTTGCATGTTGTTGAGGGAACGTATTTGCACGTTGTTAGCTGGGAATTAACAGGCTAGTAAAAGATACTTTACACCGTTGAAAACTTATACAGTACAATCAACTTGATTAAATAGATAATATATAATGCCATTGTTAGTCACGTACACTGATAACTTCACCCATACAGCGGCCAATTTACTTCTAGGAGTGCAACAACCGACCAAACTGTAAACCAGAAGTAGACAGAGATTACCAGATACTGTATTTATGAAAAATGCATTTGGTAAAACTAGACACGTTCATAAGTCGGTGCCAATTTTGATTTAATACCAAACGCGAATTATTTACGTTCAAGGATCGTCCGATTTTCTCGGGATTTATTCGTTAGTCGACATTTCTGGACGATGAAACGTCGCGCGCGCGCGTCATTCTTCGCTTACGTCAGAACTGGTGCCAGCGGCGACGGCGCCGCACCTGTAGGTGTATTAAATTACCGCAGGGACTCGACCCATTTTAAAGAGGGCCAACGGCTAAAGTTTTTAACCTTGAAGTAAAAAGAATGCATTCGGAACGGTTATGTGTAGAAAGAAAAATAAAATCGTTTCTTTGTAACACGGTTTCCTATTCCAGAAAATATTTTAAAAAGATTAAAGCTTTTGTGCTTCGTAACCTTCCACTTTTCCTATTAATTCAAACACGTAACCAAAACAGCAGGAAGTCGATTGGTGCCCACCATCAAACAGGTGGCATTCAGAACGTCCAAAAATTGCTAGTTTTTTTGGAGAGAGAAGAAAAAAAAAAAAAAAAAAACATTCAGAACGTCCAAAAATTGCTAGTTTTTTTGGAGAAAGAAAAAAAAAAAAAAAAACCGACCAATGAGAGATCGGTAGGCCGGTTGCCAATCTACTTCGCTTTTACTTCCCTTTCTGTTTGCCAGGTGCACAGTCGCTGAGATTCTCAATGGTCGACTAGTACGCGACGATCGCAGTCCTGCGTCGAACACGTGTCAAGACGGCAACTTCAAACACCACTTACTCCAAAAGGGATTTCTCCCTTTACTATAGCGACCTAATGAAACTCAAAGCTCATTCGGGAGACGATTTATCGGAAGGTGGCACAGGTAAGAATATAACATTATAGCCGGCTATAAAGATACGCAAAATGTGTTTCCGACGTTACGGAACATAAATTATTATGTTATAAAAGGTATATATTCCGTATTTTGATAGTTAACGTTCTAACAGATGTAGTAGTATCCAGGTCATTTTAAACGAGGTTATTATTCTCCTTATAACAGACCGAAATTACCAAATAATTTTTTAAAAATTTTCTTATTAGTCAAATATAGTGTTAAAATTTACTTTAGTGAATAGTAAATTGTTTCCTTATTAAATCGGATAATGTCTTGTGAAGTGAATCATTTATCGTTTAACTATTATTATCCTATGTAAAGTTTAGATAGGATAATAATAGTTTAATGGAATTCCGTGGCGAATTTATTACAAACATCGTTCGTGATGTCATGTCCTGTTTTGTAATGCTGCTACATTCTTAAAATTAATATAAAAAAACAGTAATTTTTTATATTTTTTTTTTAATCAAATGTTTCCTCTAGAAACAAAATATGTATAGAGGTTGAAGTTAGTGCGATCGAGAACAAGTGGAGATTTTTAGAAACTGCATTATATTTTTTAAATATTTGGTAGGAGACTAAATAAATTTAAGAGTCGCAAGCGTGTCTCTCTCTCTGCTGACAAAACGATTGGAGTTGTTAGACCTTGACCCATCGTCAACCTGTTGTGCCACCTTTCAGATAAGCGTAGGTGGAAAAATATTTTGAAATATTATTTATAAATTTAGCGGATAGATAAGACATTCGACTATTCTTTTAAAGGCTTTACTGACAAAGTAATTAAAACTGTTTAAAATATACGTGACAGGTGTTAGAACTGTCTGCCAGCTTCGAAACACATGTTTCGTACACGAGCGTGTTGACTGTTATTTCTCTATCCATATCAGAGAGGAAAGCTTTCGATGGGAAACACTCTCTACTATTCTGACAAACTGGTGGTTTTATAACTTCTTAACCTTACAAACAACACGAAATATCGTTTAGAATATCTAGAGAGTTACCAATTCTTGCTAATGAGTGTTACTTTTATGCAACGTTGTTTATTCTCTGAAATTACGTAAGTAGCGTAACGTATTTTGACATTGTAACTGCTAAAGTGGAACTAAAGAAAACTTTTCGAGTATAAGCCCGTATTTCGAGTTGTTATTGTAGTTTTATGGATTATATTTTCTAGGTTAAAGCTAGACAATCTCCAAAATAGGTTATTCGCGTAGTAGAAGTCATTTTTCTTTTTCGTTATTTTTAAAAGAGGATATACGTTGATAAATCTTTCTAAAGTGGATAACAGATTAAATCAACAGGGGCGATAACGAGCAGAAAAGTGTGGGGGTTTGGGAGGAACTGTAATCTATGTATTTAGTAAAATGATGCACGCCCCTTAAATACTACCACACGGGTTTTTGCATTTATTAAATGGCTAATTTAAATGTTAACTTTCTGGGTTTATAGTAATTAAATTCCAATCGTAAGCTATTTATATATGAGACTTTCCTTTTATTTTAATGAAAATAACAAGAACAACTTCAGATAACAGAATAAATATTTATAAAATTAATTTGGATAGATAAGATAGGATTTTTCTCGAGATTATGCAAGAAATTTATTTAATGAATGTGCATAAATATTTATTATATATCCTCTCTTTCTAAAATACATATTTTGATATTGTGTGGTACCTGAATTAAATTTTTCCTTGTAAATAATACGGCTGTGACTTCCTTTTGTTGATTTTTAATAATTTATGATTATTTTAGGTTGATTTATGTCATTTACTGTATCGAAAACAATGAAACACTGACCTCAACTTCATGAATACGTAACTACAGTATTTACCTATTTGCATGCGGCTTTGAATTGTTAGACATATTTCCTCTAGTCTTTCTATTCTATTACAATGAAATTATCTATTTAAAAATAATTTGTTCGTATTATTTTCGTAACATTGGATGACTTTGAAATATCCTATTCAAATCAATAATTTAAATATTATAAAAAAAAAATCTTAGCACACATCACGATGACGTTAATTACTTTAAATTTTTCCATATCATCCAACAAAGTACTAATCATAATTACTCACACTTACCGATAATAAGAGGCCCAGTAAGGATTCTCGGTGTGGTAGTTTTTTAAGGCAATCTTTCAATATTATTCTTCTATTTAAAAAAAAAAAAATTATTTTATATCACTTGAAAAGACGTATTTCAAGCTATAAACTATCAGCTTCATTATTTTGATAATGAACAAAATAATAAGGAGGAAAACTTGTTTATGATAAACATTAAGAAATCAATTTTCTGAAAGTAATTTTTATTAATTTTTAAACTTGAAAATTAATATATTTGATGCGAAACAAACAAGAGTAATAGGAGGAAATACTGTACTGTATCTGCCTTTTGTTTACTACAAATTAAAAATTTTATTGAGTCAAGAATTCAAAGAGGTTTAGGAAATGAAGCATGAATCAACTGACCGTGAAGAAGTGCAAGGACGAATAGCTCGTTAATATAGTAATTACAATAATATATATCGAATGCAAAGTAATGGTTACTTGCAGAGCAAGCATTCTTAAATGTTTGCATGTAAACTGTTCGGTGTTTCCTTTGGATGTGCGTTTATTCGGATGCAGAGATGACGAAAACTGGTAGGTTTATATAGCGCTGTTTCTTTAGACGTCCGTAATTTAAAGTAAATCTCTAATATGTTATTACATTAAGGGTTGTTGCTCTCGTATCCTTGGCTCTTATGCGACCTGGTCGTGTATCTGATGTCGTGGGTGTGGTGTAGCTGCAATTAGGACATTGTTTCGACGGTATCAGAAACAGGCCTCCTTTGATGTCATTTAAATGCGACAAACTCGATTTATAAACCCAACTTATCTTGTTCTAAATAAATAAATGTATATATATATTTAATCTTAAATTAAATGTTCGCCTAAAGGAGTGAAGGAGAGAAAACTAAATCATTGTTAAAATATAAAGAATAGTGTATATATCAAATGAGATGATACAAGAATCTCAGACATTGTTAAAATAGTTTACAAGTGTGAGATTTATAACATATCGAAGAAGAATGTATTAACAGTTATTAGCACATGATGTAATGGCTACAGTTGTATATGTTTAACAGTGGAAGGTGGTTGGTTATTTTTGGTTATCGGTGGTTCGGGCGTTTTGCGAAATCACGCAGGAGAAGAAACTGGCTGCAACAACCCGTTCTTTTCAAGGTCAGAATATAAAATGAGAAGGTAAAAACCCGTCGTACCGATGCACCATCCGATTAGACCGAAAATAAGCCGAATCTTTTCTGTTTAACAGCATTAGAATGGTACAAGAAACGGCTATTAGGGGGTACAATTTTGTAATTTAAGTCAATTTTGGGATCTAGTTAACCGATTTACTCCGTGTTATGGCACAGTTTATGTCATATTTTAATTCACTTAAAGATATATCGCGATCGCTATCGGTCACAACGCATATAAATTCTGTAGACAGGATATAGAATGTACTCGAGTGCATAGATTCGACATATTTAATTATGTGAAAATTCAACATATCTCAAAATTCACACAAGAATGGAAGATATATATATATGCTGAAATTATAGTTTAAGATGATGACATTTATAAATTAAAAATTCTATTAGTTGCGTAGATGGTAACACCTGTTTAAGGCTACATTCCTGCACCTACAGGCCCAGGAATGCAGCAGAGTCAGGCAACACTCTTCTAATCATATCCAATTTTGTAAAAGAATTTATCAACATAAATTGCACGTCTATTTTCCAATAAGTGTATGGATTTATTGCCGAACGGTTGGCGGATCCTTTAAAGATACCGGATGCGAGATAGACGCCCTATGAACGTAGGAAGTTCTCCCACCTTGAGCGTTTTATTTGACAATTGATATTCAACAAAATAGCATTTCCTGATTTAAAAAAACGACACCCGTGAAAATTGAATTGTAGAAAATTTGAACAGTAGCAAATAAAAAGATTCTAACTGCTTTTCTATTGTCATAAATAACTGTCAGTTTAAATATCAATTATTTTTTGACGGATAAAAACATCTCGGAAAATTTAGATAACCGAACGCATTTATTATTCACTCCCACGATTGCTGTTACACCTACATTATTGGCTTTTCTGTCTCCATTACTTATCTTCCATTAAACCTCTCCTTATAAGACTTTGTGCCATAAAATAAAATAGATTAAAAAATGCCTGTAAGGTAAAAATTTTTTCTTACGTATACGTGCGATTATTTCGCGATTATGCTTACTTTCCGAATGATCCTTCCATCTCTTTGAAGTAATCATTAACTAAATACTTAAACAAAGACATAGGCCTACTTTCTGTAATGGTATACGCTGTGATAAACTATTGTTAGCATGCCTTCGATGAATAATTCCTATCATTACAGAAGATTATTATAATTTTCATAATAAATGCGTGTAAGCTACGATTAATAAATATCAAAGACGTTTCGGTACCGAATGATTTTTTCGTTGATTTAACAGAGTTAATGAACTTGAATTGACCTTCGGAAATTCTGATCGGTTGTTGAACTGAATCCCTTTTTTTTATGAAGTCCGAATCTATTTTTCTTAATATTTGTCAATACGCATCTTCTATTTCCTTTCGATACAATAGAAAGCTAAGAATGGAAGAAGCTAGAAAAAAGGAGGAAAGAAAAACAGTCTGGGATCTTTATAGTACAGAATTATAAAACTAGTTTCTTTGGCCTGGGGGTTGGAAGGCCTTCGACTTTTGTCTACTGTACTTCTGGTTTCTCTTATGATTGAATAAACTATTCGCAATTCAATTTTTATGTTTTCTACTTGATTTTTCTAGTTCGAACAATATCATTTACAACTGGCAATTACGAAATATTGTTTGATCGTAACAATTTTTTAATCGCTTTAAGTACAAAACTTTATATAAAAACACATTTTTTGTTTACTGATAAATTCAGAAAGTTAATAAGATATTATTTTCAAATATTGATATTTAAATTCTATAAAACGTCTCGAGTAAAAATAGCAAGTAGGATTCTCATCATCTGCATTTCTTAATTCATCCACTGCGAGAAAACTAATATATATATATACATAAAATAATCCATTTTTTAAGATTATTTTTACGTTTTTAATAATTTCATTTGTTTCGGAATTCCGAAGTAAGAAAATATACCAGAAAATTAAAGCTTCGTTAGAATTGTGAAATAAAATTTGCGAACAAATTATGGAAGATTTTTCTGTATAAAACTTGTATTCAAGTATATGTACCAATCGCTCCTTATCTTGTGTTATCCTCCGAGTTCCAATCAGGTTATCTACTAACTTTCTCTGTAATCTTTCCATTTGTTCTCAATCACCATTCATGCCTTCTTTTCTTACTACTATTGTACTCAGATTTCTTATCTAGTTACGTGTATTTCCATCCCAAAACTGCTTAGTTTCTTAATTCTTCAATCAATCTTACTTCCTCATTTTCTTTCACAATTAAACATTTAATTTGTCGATAATACATTTTCTATGTCTACGTTGCATTCTTAAAATTAAATTTCATGTAATCCATAAAAATTTCCATTTTTGACTCGAATTTCCTGAGTGTTTACTTATAATAATCATTTTATCTACTATTTAGATCATTTTCTCAAACTACGGATTAATTATAAGAATAGAAAGTTAGTTGAAGATAGTTTACAATTAAATCATGAAGAATTACAAACATCGGCTCTTGTTCTGTTATTTAAAAGTTAAATTTACTCTTTCAAGTTCGTCTTTGTTGCATAATTTTCGTAATCATGTCGAAATTTTTAATAAATAAATATAAAAAATATTAAAACAATAGGAAAACTGAAACAATTAATAGAAAAAGTAGTTTCTTTGATGATTGCTTTTATGATAAACGGCTTTCGGACATTGAAAATAAGATGGAAAATAAAAAGTGAAAAGCAAGATTTATTTTCGATGTAGAAACAAATGACAATTTTTTCAGACACTGCTTCTATTCCTTTTGGTTTACGTGACTTTCCAACTATTGTTGAGTAACAAAAGCGGAAGAGTTTCAACAGTCCACCATAAATTATCCATACTAGTAATAGGATCGCCAGATAAAGATAGTGATCATTGGGCCAGACTTTAATTTCTTTAGAAATATTTGGGATGTGAGATATGAAATTCCAGATTTTTCAGATGGAAAACAAATGTCCTACTATATTCTTAACCGTTTCATCATTTACTAGAATTGTTTGTAATTCGTTAAGTTACAGCCTCGAATCGCACAAGAATAAGTTAGTTTTAATTATTCCATCGAATCTCATAACGGGTGCTTAATAGGATCACTTCAGATCTCATCGGAGACCGCCCAACAGCCATGATAAGCCAACAGGAAAGCTGAAGAATGGAATTCATCGAATAAGGCCTCAATCTTTCTTGAAAAATCCGGAGATTGGAACATAAATTATACCTAGATCTTCCAGAGGTTCCGCCAAATAGCCGTGTGATAAAATAGTCGCTTACTATATTGAAGAATCCGGGCTGGATACTTCAATATAGGAGTCCGAGCATGGCTTATTGAACCCAATCGTCAATCTTCCGGTTGACTTTACTATAGATATTTTTTGTACATATTTCATACCCCCTTTCCAATCAGGGAGATTCTAAGGGTGCGGGGCCAGTTCCAACCACAGGCTGCACCCACACCCGTAGAGGGGGGTCGGATGATGAAGGACGGGGATCACCGGGCTGGGCCCAGTACCCCGATAAAATCCGGGACCAGACCCGAATCCTCCTGCGTGGGATGTCGACAGCGTTATCATTCGGCCATCCTGCCGCCTACTATAGATGTTAGTCAACCTGTGATGAGTTGTAAAAGTGTAAAAGCAGATAAAATATATCCCCAAATTGAACTAATCTTCCAATCGGCCGGATAATCACAGTGGAAGCGTGTTGCGTTTCCACTCAGCACCTAAGTTGGATCTAGATTCAATTCTGGTTCTCATGCCTCCAGTTTTTCCAAAAGAGGTCCAGCAGCCTCAACTCAGTTTGGATCAACGAACCCCATCCTTAAACTTCTGGTTTATCCCATAATGGGTACTGGCCAGACTATAGTATTCAATAAAAGTGGCCGCTGCCAGATATAGAATATCTCAAGTGTGATATGGCGGCTTAACTTAGCATCATCTAACCTAATTTTAAGATTTTTTGGACTTCCATGTCATCATTGAATCCTCCTTATCTTAGAGTCAGGTTGGATGGCCGCGTAGTAAAGCTGTGGCTTACCACCCTGGAGGATCCGGTTTTAAATCCGGGTCCCACACCTCCAGTTTTTCAGGAAGGGTCCCGGCCCGGTCCGTTGAACCCCATCATTCAACCTTCCGGTTGACCCCATCATGGGTGTTGGCCGCTTGAGCTAGGCTTTACAAGTGCGATAAAGTACGATATGGAGGCTTAACTACACAACTTTATTTTTAGGCTGCCTGAATGATTGAGTGGTTTATTGATTGAGTGATTGATTGATTGATTAACTAATTGAATGATTGACATGAATGACAGAAATTAATCTTCCTATCTTCAAGCGTTAGCGGTACTCAAATTTTTGTATGAAATATAAAATTTAAGATATTCATTGTTTCAATTTGAAACAGATATTCGCAAAAAATGATATAATAAATAAATAAAAACTACTTATAAACAAATAACGAAAAAATTATGAAAAAATTTTTGATTTAGTTTTAAAACCGATAAATTCCATTTTATCATTAACCAATTCAATATGTAATGGGTTGTATGCAATTCAGCAGAATGCTTGGTTAGTTATGTTCAGTTTAGTTTGAATCTGCACATTGAATATATTATGACAAGCTGTTATAGATAGAATATCCGACAGAATCAGCTAGACAAAATGACGAATGGAGATGAAATAGCCAACGCTTGAATTCATGCGAAAATATCGAGGAAATGTTGAGATCCAATTTTGGATTATCACAGCTGACATTCTTCATCAAAGCTACTATGACTGACAAAAACGCAAAAATTGCTTCCATATAAAATATTGGCATCATAAATGATACTTATGTAATTGTAAAGTAAAATAAGCAAAGATTAGTATTAATTGACTGTGCTACAAAAATAATGCAAAAGTGCAACTACAATAAAACATTTTGAACATATTGAATAAAAAAAAGTTCAATTAAAATCTATAATAATCGAAACAGCTAAATAGTAAAAATTCATAAATTATTGTTTCAATAAATTAATAGAGTATGTTGTTCAGACTAAATTCTTAAAGGAATGTCTGTTAAGATCTCAATTCATAAAATATTTATAATAAATATTTACTGCATAAATACCAATGATAGGGTCACCGAATGGTTGAAGGATAGGGTTCAGCGGACCGGGCCCGGACTCCTCCTGAAAAACTGGAGGTGTGGGACCCGGGTTTGAACCGAACCTCCACGGTGATAAGCCACAGCTTTACCTCGCGGCCATCCGACACTCAGTTAGTATTAAGACTTTTCTTGGTCGGTGAATTCCAGAGTGGAAACGTTTCGGCTTAAAATTTTGGAGGACCCAGGTTCGAGTCTCAAATCTCATCCTTCTAAAATGTTTATCATGAAGTCCGGGCCTGGCCCGTCGATCCCTGTCCTCCACAATCCGGATGACTTCTCCTCAGGAATGGGCAGCCTGTGGTAAGGCTTGTTTCACCCCGTCACTTAGTGTTATAATTGAATGGAAAATGGTGTCATCTGTTGAAAAAAACTGTACTCACTATCGTTTAATAATCCATTGAGAATTTTACAATTTCAGTTTCTTTTTTATATTTTACGCTTATCATGAAGTCCGGGCCTGGCCCGTCGATCCCTGTCCTCCACAATCCGGATGACTTCTCAGGAATGGGCAGCCTGTGGTAAGGCTTGTTTCACCCCATCAGTGTTATAATTGAATGGAAAATGGTGTCATCTGTTGAAAAAACTGTACTCACTATCGTTTAATAATCCTTTGAGAATTTTACAATTTCAGTTTCTTTTTTATATTTTACGTCCTCTTTCCAATCAGAAAGCATTTCCACGCGGCCAATCCGGCCGTCCGAAATAGCCTATTTTTTGCATATTTTATGGCCCCTTTCCAATCAGGAAGGATTACTAAGGGGCGGGGCCAGTTCCAACCACGGGCTGCACCCACACCTGTGGGGGGCCGGATGGTGAAGTACAGAGAGATTACTAAGGGGCGGGGCCAGTTCCAACCACGGGCTGCACCCACACCTGTGGGGGCCGGATGGTGAAGTATATGGGCTGCACCCACACCCGTGGAGGGGGGCCGGATGGTGAAGGACGGGAATCCACCGGGCCGGGCCCAGTACCCCGAAAAAATCCGGGATCAGACCCGGGACGCGAACCCGGGTCCTCCTGCGTGGCATGCCAATGCGTTGCCATTCGGCCGTCAGGCCGCCCAATTTCAAATTATTGTGAGACATCCATTGACTTTTCGGATAAATCATAATGGACTATTATACTCCAGTCATTTTTCGGAACATAAACACTATGTTTCATCAAAATCTGCTGAGGACTAGATTCTCTAAAAAAGTACAAAATACTCCTTTCATTAAATTTTAATCAAAATTTTATCGGCTGCATGGCGTCGGTGAATTGTACTGTGCTTCCTCCAGAGCCGACCCAAGGTATGAAGCAAGTGATGTACAGCATTAGAGCGCCACCACCGTGTGGCGGCTGCATGGCGTCGGTGAATTGTACTGTGCTTCCTCCAGAGCCGACCCAAGGTATGATGCAAGTGATGTACAGCATTGGAGCGCCACCACCGTATGGGGGTGCCTTACAAGATTATTTAGCCATTATTGTCTTTAAAAAATATAGGGACGCTATAAAAGAACTTTGCTGCAGAGCGCCGACTACCCTAGGGTCGGCTCTGTTCTATTCTGGCGGATCAGCGCTCAATTGTCAGGTATAACATCTCCAAAAGGTTTTTCGGGAGAGACTCGAGCATCTTTTAGGACTACCACTACTACACTCAAGATAGATCCGAGCCCCAACTTGATCCTTCAGGATGGAACATTTTAGAGGTATAGTACCTGGGATGTGGGGATGAATGACTCTATTAGGGTATTGGCGGTCCGTAGTGGGCACTAAAATATTCTGTTGCGTAATATACAATATAGAAAACGGCGTAAACCCACAAACAAAAAAATTTAATATTTTATAATACGAAGTATTAAAATGCTAATTATTGTAAATGCATATTCTGTATACTTCTTGGATTAAAACCTAATTTTGTCAGGATTTACATAATCTATGGCTTAATCTATTAAATTTGTTACATACTAATTAATGAATAAATATGCATGAAAGTGGATCAAAATGTTTAAGAGAAAAGAATACCTGCAAAAAAAAATCAGAAAAACTTTAGTCAAAAATTGGCATAACATTCTCATCAAACTATGTCTAACCACTAGAGAATTCTATATTATGAAATTTATGTATCCAGTTTCGTTTGCTTTAACAAACAGAAAATTGTAAACATCCAAACAATTATTTTTGACAAAGAAATCTTTTGTTTACTTTAGATACGTAAATCTTATTTTTCGTGTAACATTTTTCTGTTCAATTTGTCTTTGCCCATTAAAATGGAGAATCGATTGACATTATTGGTGTGTTAAAATCAGCTTACATTATTTAACAACAGAAAGTGGATTTAAATCACATATTTTTTGTTTAAATTTGTTACATACTAATTAATGAATAAATATGCATGAAAGTGGATCAAAATGTTTTTAAGAAAAACAGATATTTGAACTGAAAATCATATATTTTCTGAAATTTTGTGCACCCTCAGATAATTATGCAATATTAAATAAATGACCCAAAATTATTATTCGTTCTGTTTAAAATAAACTTGTTCATCATAATTTTAATTTTCTTTGCGAAAAATGCAAATGCAGCTGATGAAAAAAAAAATGATGTTCTGATAATGAACAGTTAAGCTATTGTCCACGCTAGAATAATAAGCCGCCGCCAGATAAAGAATATCCCATGAGGATATGGCGGCGTAATAAAACTACCTACCTACCTGAATATATTCTCCATTGCAACAGATAATAAGACATAATTATTTCTTATTTAGAATAATCTCTAGAGAACTTTTTGCAATCTCTCCATTTATTGTTGTATTAGTAAAACTAATCTCCAACTGAAAGAATATTTGCAACTTGTTAATATTAAATGAGCGGACGATAAACATACATGCAACATAAAGAGTGAATTTCTTTATAATTTTTATGGATTTGCCACATATTTATTTTTAATTCGTATGGATACTGATTAACTTATCACAGTACTTACTTTTGGTATTATATTTTAATAAATGTAATCAACAGATGACACCATTTTCCATTCAATTATAACACTAAGTGACGGGGTGAAACAAGCCTTACCACAGGCTGCCCATTCCTGAGGAGAAGTCATCCGGATTGTGGAGGACAGGGATCGACGGGCCAGGCCCGGACTTCATGATAAACATTTTAGAAGGATGAGATTTGAGACTCGAACCTGGGTCCTCCAAAATTTTAAGCCGAAACGTTTCCACTCTGGAATTCACCGACCAAGAAAAGTCTTAATACTAACTGAGTGTCGGATGGCCGCGAGGTAAAGCTGTGGCTTATCACCGTGGAGGATTCGGTTCAAACCCGGGTCCCATACCTCCAGTTTTTCAGAAGGGGTCCGGGCCCGGTCCGCTGAACCCTATCCTTCAACCATTCGGTGACCCTATCATTGGTATTGGTCAGCCGGTGATGGCCGCTATAAGTAGCCGCCGCCAGATACAGAATATCCCTCCTGCGGTATGGCAGCTTAACCTACTTAACCTAACCTGAATGAGTGTAGTTTTTTATAACGTAATCTAATAATAATGATACTAAATATATTGATATTAGCAAGTTTCTATTGGTCGTTAAAGACAATAATTCAGAATTTAAATATTTTAAGAAATTACTTTTTAAGATATCGAAATATCGGATCTTAATATTTACATCTAAACGTTTCTTGATTTATTGCATAATAGCATCACCTTTAACTCGTAGAAGAGTGTGAAAGATAGCAATAATCACTTACTTTCTAATGTGCCCTTCATTTTGAAATGATTAAAAGTAAAAGATGAAATACATATCAGCAAAATCATCTGCAATGGTGTAACCTGAATGTTGAATATCATAAAAAACGTTCCATAACGATTGCATAAAAATCTCAAATAATTTATAAATATCGGACATTCACACATTTTTAAATGATTTTTATGTTATCTCGATCATCTTCAACGAATGATTGTCCTACTGAATTTTATAAAAGTCCAATAGTTTAGAATATATTAAAAGAGCACTTATGATATTTGAATATCTATAATTTTTAAATGGGCTTTTTTATGTGACTTGATATCACTTTCCACTTGGTGGTACTAAGCTACAGGGCATTCCAATGCACACCACGGGCCGTTCACATCTCTAGTGGAGTCAGTTTAAAACAGAGAATGAGATTCAATGAAGTAGATCCATATTCTTCTGAATAATTATGTCACAAATGCCGATGGATTTATTGCAAAATTATACTGAATATATGGGTTCTCTTATTTCATATAATTGTATCTATTTTTACGCCACTGTGATGTCACTCGCTACGTTCGCATTTTAACCAAAACTTATACTTCACCGGAGACTGAACAATCCAGCATTTTTAAATTCGAATAAAAATCTGAAAGCTTAAACACGTAATTTTTGTAAATCCCTGGCTGTTCTGAATCTTCACGATAATTTTGATATTTTCTTTGTTTTACGCAGTTTTCCAACTAAGAATAACTTTAGTGCACCAGCATTGTTTATTGATCGATAGGTTGGCCGCATAAAAATGCTTCAGCTTCCTATCAAGAGGACAAGGGTTCGATTCCGAATAAATTGTAATTTAATAAATTATATTTTTTTCTTTCTTTTGTTGTTTTAATCTACTTTCCAAGTAGGGTTACTAAACGGCGAAATAGAGCTAACGAGGGCAACTCAGTCATAATGGAATCAGTCATTATGTGATGGGTACAACGAACCGGGCTCAGACCCTACCGAAAAATATGAAGGCACAAGATCTGGATTGGATTGTTTGTTAAGTAGCCATATTACACTTGGAATATTCTGTATTTGATGGCAATCATAGCCTGGCCCAACCGGGTTTTTGTAATAGATGACATTCCACTCAGAGTACTAGGTGATGAGGCGAAACAAGCTCTTCCATAGGTTGTCTACTCATGGAGGAGTCAACAGGGAAGGGAGAAGGGGGATAACGGACCGGCCCGGTGCGAAACAAGCTCTTCCATAGGTTGTCTACTCATGGAGGAGTCAACAGGGAAGGGAGAAGAAGGGGGATAACGGACCGGCCCGGATTCCGTGATAAATATCCCGAAGTGTATAAACAGAAAATCGAGCCCTAGTCCTCCAGAATGGAAAGCAGAAGTTTCCATACGGCCAATAAGGCCGGAGAAGCGGAAGATTGAGGGCTAGGGCACAACGACCAGGGCTTTACTAATAAATTCCGTTATTTATTCAATTAAAATAGTTTCTGTTAATGGCAGTATAGTATTTTAAATATACAAATTTGATTTGGAACATAGAATTAAACTATCAAATCACAAATACAGTATATTTAATAGCAGTTTTGTTTTGGTTAAGTTGCCATATCACACGTGGAATATACTGTAAGAATATAAATTGCACTGTTAAAGGGGGAAACAATACGTTATTCCTTCTCTGGTGCATAACTTTCAAAATGATAATTCGGCTATAAATTTAATAAGGTATAATCTAATTTACACATTAATAGAATTAGAATAGTTCAGTTCATTACACTCAGAATTTAGTAAATTCTGAGTGTAACAGAAGGGTTGCAAGAATTGACTAAAAATTTATCAATTCTTGTTGATTTCTGTAAAAATATTTAATAGATCTATTCCGACTTTAAATTATTTTTAAAATTTTATATCAAATTTTATTATTATTAAAAATCTTATAGTTATGAGCATGCAATGACAGCGATTGCAGTTTAATATTTGTCTAAATTAAAATTTACTTTCATTAAATCAACGAATGTAAATTTTGCGCAGCATTAGCCAATTCTTAAAATACAATAGCACAGATTTAGATTATTTTGAACTATAGTATATACAGAAATAACTATAATTTAGAAATTTTAAGCACGTTATTCTTCTCATTTATTGGAAAAAATCCCTAATCGATTTTCAATTGTGGCAACACAAAAAGTTTTGGATAAGTAAATCTCTCTTAAGAATACGTTCAATAAGTCATAAATCTTTAAATTCTTTTCTGACTCAAAAATAGGACAGATTTAGAATTCCAGGAGAAATCAAAATACTTTTAAAGATAAATAAAGTGAAAAGCAAATTATATTAACTAAAATTAGAATTTATTTTTAATGATTGGTTGGTGGAAGGGTAGCAAGAGCAAACACAAATGCACCATAACAATTCATTGAGAGATAATTCATGCATCTAACAATAATCAGTAAATTACAAAATCTGTAGTTCCATTACATGATGCAAATTAATATCATATTCTATCTCAATATATCATTTCTATGTTATAATGCAGATAATTACATATATTGAAATGAAGAATATTACTTGAATGAATAACAATTGAAATATAGGAAAATTCATAAAAATATTAATTAGGAAAATTCAATAGCAGATATTTTGTGAATTTAAATTTCAGTAAATTAATGTTGTTCAATAACATTTTCTCAGATTCAGAATAGATAATTTTCTATACAAGTTTTGAGAAAATCATGCTAATTTTCTCAAAACTTTTTACATTTTTTTTAATTATTGTTGAAATATGAAAACTTTTATATAATGTAATTTTGTCTAATCTTTCATACAGTTTTTATGGAAATTTTATAATTTTTCTTATTCAAAGTGAATTTATTAATAAGTAAACTATCAGATCATCCCAAAAATAATGTCATTTTTATAATGTATTTCTTAAATGTGTCTCAGTTTGTCTAAACATGAATTTTTAAAGCTTTATAAATACTACTACTAAGCCAAAGTGGCACTATTCTATGAAATATATACTTGGTTAAATTAGTAAGTGATTTATCTTTAATATCCTTTCAAAATGTAATGTTCAAAATGGCATTACTCCTTGGATGACCTATTATATAGTTAGTTATACCAAAATTATAAGTAAATCTGGCAATTTATTAGTGCAGTACTATATTCACAATCCTTGTTTATGAATATTTTTGTTGAGTTCAACTCAATATTTAATAGTCCATATACTGTATGTAAAACTTCATAAATATGTATTTGAAAATAAACTGATATTTACACTTTTTGTTTTAAATAAATTTATATAGGAATGAATCTGTGATATAAAAATTGCTTAAATAAATATAGTATAGTTAAATAAATCATCTTAGGAACTATTATAAAATGTTTTATTTTTAAAACTTTTTACATTTCCTGCAAGCATGGCCCCAAAAGAAGAGAAAACATTATTATTAAAAAAAATTCAAAATCTCCATATGTAATATATTAATTCATTAAAATAATATCTTTAAAATAAATAACTTTAAATAGTAGTACACTACTATTTTAAGTGAACAAAATGCAGTTTCTGTTTTAATTCCAAACAACAACTTTTAGTTAATTTTTATTATATAATAAGAAAACTTATAATAATGAATAAAAAAATGTTTTCAAATTTAAATGACTAGAATATGTGATGATAAAAATTTTTTAATACATAAATTTCAAGTTGAATATAAAATTATTAACCAAGTTATTGTTAAGTAAAACAAAAATATTGGATAAACTGCTAAAGCTTTCCTTTGAGGAGGTTGGCTGTCTCCCAAAAATGCTACACTTGCTGGAAAATAAAAATATAAATTGTTATAATATTTTTATTTTAATAAAAAGAGATTTTATTTAATGATACTATTTTTAACATAGAATTTTTGAATTACATATTGTATAATGGTTTTTAGTTTTATTTTGTATAATGTGCTATAAAATGAATATTTAACAATTAAATCAATACTATACACACATTTTCCAAGAAAATTTCAATAATTTAAAATCTATGATTAAATAATTTTATTATGTAAAAATAAAGTTTCATAATTATTAGATTACTCTATTTTCTTTTTCCTTATTAATTAATTTCAATATAATTTTTAAAGTCAAAAATTCTAAACTATGTCTAGTTCTTAATATTACCCTTTTCTAAACTATTTTATAAGAAGCAAATTATAAATTTCATAATTACTAATTTTGTTCAATAAAATTAGAAATTAATGCATCTAATATAAAATTAGAAATTATTGCATAAAATCAATTTACTCTCTTAAATCTGTGAGCTACTAAAATAATTATTTCAAGAAAAGTCACAGTGTGATCTACAGAGGTAATATTAAAATTTCTGCAATTTTTATATTAATTTCAATAATTTTATCTATTTTCATGAATAATTTGTTTGAAACCAAAAATTTTTACAAATTGCAAATATTCTGCACAAAAAATTAACTCAGAGAATTTTGATGAACCTTGATATATATAAGGAAAATGTTATTTATTTTCCTTGATATATATATCAAGGAAAATAAATAACATTTTTCGTTTTTGTTTTTGTTAAAAATTAATTTAGGTAACGTTATTTATTTTCCTTGATATATATATCAAGGAAAATAAATAACATTTTTCGTTTTTGTTAAAAATTAATTTAGGTAACATTATTATTATTATTGAAAATTGTAGAAACATTTAGAAGGCTGTTACAAGATTAAAGGTATATATTTTTTTTATGAAACATACCACAATAATAGTATACATGAATATGTACACATTGATGAAAATAAGTTTTCATTTTTCATTTCTTACTATAGTAATTCATGCTTCAAAAATTTCAAAATATTGCACTTAGGGTTTTGACTAATATTTTTCTCTTATTTCTTGCATAATAGCAGAACTTTAAAAACAACAAACAGATTGAATATAAATTATAGAAATCCTGAAGAAAAACAGTAATCATTTACTTCTGAACATGTCATTTATTTTGGAAAATATCAATATCATCTTCATTGACATAATATATATTGATCATAAAGATTTATTAAATAATTCCATAATTATTTCCAAGAAACCTAATTAATCTTACTTCAAATTAAATTTTAAGTACTTGACCACAAGCATTTAAAATCTAATTTGAAGTAATTCTTCTAAATTTTATAAAACTCAATCAAATAGTTCAAAAAGTTATGAGAAAGAAATCTTTCAAATTTTAATGTCTATTATTTTTAAATAGTTGAATATAAATAGTTAATTGATGCATCATTGAATTCTTTAATGGCAGAACATCAATGCCAAAATTTCATAAAAATATATTAATTAGTTCAAAAGTTATTAAGTTACAAATTTACAGACATACATATGATAGTCTCATAAGTCTCACTTTTCTTTAGAAATTAGATGTAAAAGTAAAATTATATACGAGTTATTTTTATGTGAACAGCTCATCAGTAGAATTTCAGAAAATTATGTTGATTACATATATTATGATAGTCTCATAAGTCTCACTTTTCTTTAGAAATTAGATGTAAAAGTAAAATTATATATGAGTTATTTTTATGCAAACAGCTCATCAGTAGAATTTCAGAAAATTATGTTGATCACATATATTTAAAGCACAATCAGCAGTTAAAAAGAAATAACTGTTTTAATAAACTTTTCAGTATACTACATACTATCATCAGTTACAATGTAAAAGAGACTGGAATGCATCTCTTTTACGTTGATCAACATAATACGTTTGTAACGTATTACGTTGATCATAAGCATGTGAAACAGTATTATTATACAGTAGAAACAAACAAAAATTTCTTATTATAACATAAAAAATGACCATTTATTTATCAATTCATATTATTATTTGCTATATCTATCAATAGAGAACTTGTCATTTAACTCATTTACATTGCACATTAAAGTAATCCAATAATGCCATGGTTATTATAATATTTGCCTAGATAAAATAATGAAGAATCAAATAAAACAATCAGATGTTTTGCTGATAGCTCAATACTAAGAAATTTTACAGAAGAAAAATAAAACTGATTGAAAGAATTTTTAAAAATGGAAATTTTTATATCAGTGTTATATAGAAACTGCAACTGTTTGCTAGGAAACTGTAGAGAAACCAATGGTTTCAAGAATGTGACCCTGATAACTTCATGTTTGAAGGGAAAACAAAATTTAAAATAAAGAAAATGTGTGTCAACATTCCAAGACCACAGAGTATCACATAAACAATATATTATTTACCAGAGTGGTAAGAATTTAACTGTTGTACTTAAAGAGGATATTTCAATGCCTATATCAAGAGCAACATTTTGATTTCTATCAGCTGTAAATGCTATTGAAATCATCTTAACACAGAGTATGCTGAATTTCATTAACCAGTGTTCATTGGCTATTACCTTATCAAGAGTTTTTAATACTTTTATATAATTATAGTATGGGGTCCATTAATTTTATGGGGGGAAAAAAGGCAATTACATTATATTCATTGTATCTAATATTCTTACAGAGTTTCATAAAGATCTAGCAGAGGATAATTTCTTTATAAAAATGTGGACTACTCCTTTACTATGATAAGTATTTGTTGAAATATTTCATAATTTTAAATAAAAAATTTAAGTTATTAAATTTATAAAAATAAATGGTTATGCTTAACTTTGAAAATAATTTGTCATAAAACAGTTAAAAAATTCAAAACTAGATACTAAATAAATTAAATATTGTGATAACTATTATTCAATATGCATTTTAATACTTTAGGAATGTTTTCAGTTAAGTTTTGATAAAATATTGATAACTTTTTAAAATCTAAATACCAAGTAAAGATTTTTACACTGAAATTAATCGTATTGTGATAACTATTATTCAATATGCATTTTAATACTTTAGGAATGTTTTCAGTTAAGCTTTGATAAAATATTGATAACTTTTTAAAATCTAGATACCAAGTAAAGATTTTTACACTGAAATTAATGGGAACTGGATATTAATTTTTCAAATTTTCTTCTTGCAAATACTTTTAAAAGAATATATTTTCATAAAATTAGGCATGTCTATTATTTTTTTAAATGTTTGAAATATTAAACTAGCAAGATATTGAAAACTGTTAAACAATCTTATCAAAAGTAATGATAAGCAAAATGATTTTTAAAAAAGTTAGAGAAAATGTTTATCTGATTTATATAAATGTTTAATAAATTTAAAGCAGAGAATTATTAAAATTTCAATAAAACTGTAATTCTCAAACACTGTAATTCCCAAAAATACTGTTTAAAATTATAAAGTATCAATATTGCCAAGATACATTTTTCATAAAATTATCTCTCTATTTACATATGAACAAACATAAAACTAGCTTTATATTTTAAACCATAATTTTGAAAGAAATAACAACATTTTTCAAATTAGCATTAAAATAGGTTTTTAAAATAATGTCTCATTAGATTATTATTTCAAAAAAATTAAATCCCTGTAAAGTTTCTGAAAAAGTAATTACTCTCTTTTGTTTGGTTCGGCTAGCTATGTGAAAAGTAGTTTCTTTCCACATGGAAACTGAGATCAATTCTGGGTTTCATAATAGAAATTTTTCAGAGAAGACCAGATTGGAAATAGCTGTATGTTAATTACATTTATTTCCAATCTTAATGAAAGAGACAACTGGTATATTCAGTGATTTAGTTCTTTAAAGAATGAAAGAAGTGAGAATATAGGAAATACTGAATACTGAAGGAAATAATAATACCAGAACTGTAGTCAGAAGTTAACAGCACCCCATAGTCACTTCTTAAATCATAACTTGACTCAGGCTTAATCTTTGACATTAAAATTTTTTTTATATTTTTCTCTTATTTCTCTTTAATTTTATTTAGAGTTGCCTGGCTAGAGTCAACTCAATCTGAAGAGCTCAAATTTATTCAAGCTGTTTTGCAAATAGGTTCATGCAATAATATATTTGCTCTTTAATATTTTCTAATTGGTTAGTATTATTTATTGAGTAATGGAGAAATTATTCCCTGATATGTATATACCAAATCAGAGAGAGACTATAATGATGTTCATCTCATTCCTATTCCATTTAATGAATTGAATCCTTTGATTAGGGAGAAGCTGTTGCAACAGTGCAATTATGGAACAACTAGATCCACTAAACCAACACAGTTGTCAAATATTAATAATAAAGTCCTCATAAAAACAGGAGAGAGAAAGTTATATTAGCAAAATTTTATATAATGATATATCATATCATATATATAAGTCATCATATCTTTTGATTCATAAAGATCAACTGATCTATAACTTTTGTTATTATTTACCATGGGGGGCCAAACAGCGGCTCTTTGGTACCGTCAATGTGGCTCCATATCATGAAAGTCAATAGTAAATATGAAGCAAATAGTTATTTAAGATCATATTAACACTAATCAGGGGATTAACCATTTCAAATTAGCCAAATAACATAGCCAAACTTCCCCTGGTTAACAAAGCTTCCTGAAATGGAATTCTGCCATAGGTTGCCGTGGTCTAACTGGTTAAATCAATATATAAGCTTCCCGAAATGGAATTCGGTCACCGTGGTCTAATCAGTTAAGGCATTGGGGCGCTTCCCAAGGATCCCGGTTCGAGTCCAGTGCAATGTGTTGGGGTGCTATCCCAAAGATCCCAGTTTGAGTCTGGTGCGGAGGAATAGAATTTTATTTTGGGAAAATTAATTTAAAAATTATAGTATAATCATTAATTACCAGATGGTACCACTTTAGTACTAAATTCCGAATTTAATTAATTATTAACTCAACAGATGGTGACACCATAGCTTTAATTCAAAAATACTCATTAGAAAAATTTAATTTAGACTTTGTTAGCCAGGGGAAGTTTGGCTATGTTGTTTGGTTAGTTATTTAAGGTAAACAAATTACAGTTATATCATTTTTTTATCTATTCCAAAAAATAGTATATATCTATATGAAATAAATGCATCTCGAAATAAACAATTTTTGAAATCATTATTAAGATTACTCGAAAAACTGATGCTGTTCTCATTGATCCAGAAAGAAAATGCAATACCCGAAAAACTGATGCTGTTCTCATTGATCCAGAAAGAAAATGTGGTTCTCGAGTATTTGAAATTCTCCTATGTGGCGCTTAATGACATGATGTTTGGCCACCCCTGTTATATACTTATCATGAAGCACAATTTATAAATATGCCCATATTTTAACAACAAATATTTATGACATTCTAATCAATCCATTTTTAGATGTTTTTGGAAAGGATTTTAATTATTCATCCAATTTTTCTTTTTATCAGATCCTAGTATTTAATATAACATTTAATTTTTCTATTAGTACAGTCGATTCTCACTATTTGCGATAGTTATGTTCCGTAAATTCTTCACAAATACTGAATTAGCGAATAGTGAACCATTGTGCCTATGGGAAATATAGAGTTAGGTTCCTGCAAACCTTTTTTCCCAATATTTTCATACTTGGTTTATGTGTGTTTTTCTGTTTACAGATACCTTTAATTTGTATTATATTACTTATAAATAATTACAGTATATGCAGTGTATAGTACTATATACAGTATTATAATTACAGTAATCTTTATTTAATTTTTAAAAACATTAACTATGTAGTAAATAAAATCTCATTTTTGATTGATAGTTTTTTTGATATTGCAAGATATTTGTGACAGCTGATACATTGTCTTTTTGAACTGCATTGAAAAACTGCGTCAGCCTTGTCTGCACCACTTTTTGCCTCAAATCTTCTAAAAGTTTGGCATAAGGAGCAAATGAGCAAGAAATTAGGTGCCTAAATTTGAGGCTGCATTCAAGCAATAGGATCATATTCTTCTATGGAACTGGACAATATGAACAGACTTTTGGCCTATCTGCGGTCTGTGGAGTGAGCAAAGATAGGTAATGAGAAATTTTCCAGCAAACTGATTCAGAGACTACATTTGGTACCAAACAACTTCCTTTCTCCCTCTCTCTCTCTCCAGAGAGAAAGAGAAAGGGTGTACATTGGTAACAGTATTTTTAGCGCTCAGCGGAAGTCCGCAAATAAGGGCAAAAGCTCTGCGAATAGTGATTTTATGGTTACAAATAAATTTTTGCGAATAGTCAAATACGCGAATACAGAATCCGCAAATAATGAGAATTGACTGTATATTTTTAGATATTATTTTTAGATGAGATGATATTTTCATCATTTTATATATTTAATTTTTATATTTTTTGCAAGCATTATTTTCTTTCATTATTTCTGGTTTTGTTTGGTCTACAGTCCTTTTATAATAAATAATGTATTTATACTATTATTTATTATAAAAATATGTTAATCTTATCATAAAAGCACTTGTCTTTTTACAAGTACTTTCATACATTGTTCTTGTTTCCATGAATATTTCATAAAATTAATTTTAACCTAGCTAATCCTTGTTTTCTTACCCAAACTTAAATAATAAATGATAAATATTACAATCCTTGGATTGATTTTTTAAACTAATTTTTATTGTATTTAAATCTTTCTTATAATAAAACAGTTTTCTTTAAATACTTTGGAACCATGCACTGGATAAGATATGAAAAAATCAGCACCATTAGCAGTGAAGAATAATGGTGTTGATTTTTTCATATGTTATACTGATTATAAGCAGTAGAACTGTTGTATTTTATACACTGGATAAGTATAAACTTTTTGGTAAAACTGAAATAATTATCAATCTAAATTGTTTATAATTTGAAGAAATAATTATCAATCTAAATTGTGGAATTTCAAAAACTTCTGAATATATCCATATAATAATTTCAGTATTTATGCCAATTATTATTCTGTTTTAGTCAAAGCTAAAACAAGAATCTGACAGTATGTAAATTTTTATGCTATTCTTTACATATCATGTTACCTGATAAATTTGTTTTTTCATTAAAAATATTTTTTTTAATTTCTAAATAAACTTTTTGATCAAAATGAATAGTATTTTATTTATTTTGTTAAGTATAGTTAAATTTGATTATTTTCAATGCTTAAATAATTTTTCATAATTAAAAATCAAAATAAAATAAAAATTTAAATTAAAGCAAAATTAATGTTTATAATCCATAGAAAAAAACAGTGCAATCCTAAACATAACTACTCCAGAGTTGTATGACAAATTTTTTAAGAATTCAGATATTGCATTACAATGAAAACTTAAGTTCTTTGTATACAGTTGGTACATTTCATTCTACAACTAAATTTACCATGAAACTCAAAGTATTAAAATATATATAAAAGATTAAAACTATCCATTTAAAATCACAAAATAAATATAAATAATTAAAACAGCTTAAAAGTGAACCAAATAAAACTTTCTGTTGCAAGCAAAATACTTTCAGGCATGTAAACTATCCTGTCTTTAAAATCAGAATGCAACATTTTGCAAAAATATTATTTTAAACATTGGAACAGAGTATTCTTTAAAAATTAACTAACAACACTTGAAGTTAATAAATTAATTTCAAGTCTTAAGGTAATTTTACGATTTCTAATTTAAAAATGTTTTGATCTGTCATTTTAAAAATATTCTGTTTGGATGTTTAATGTTCTTGTATTCTAATTTTAAAATCGTTGCACTGAGGATGGACTTACATGCCTGAATATACTTTGTAATAAAAAAGTTTTTCATTCACTTTTAAGCTGTTTTTATTATTTTTATTCAAGATTAAAAACATTAATTTTTCTGGCAATTGGAAATGAATAATATATGCTGTAAAAAACTTAGAACATTATTGAAATTTTAAATACTGTAAGAATATCCATTAGCTGCTAATCTTTTCTGCAGAATATATTGTTTTCAACCTGTGATAATTTCTTTATAATGAATATTGACATAGATATTTAAGATTTCAATAAAATTTATAATTCAATAGTAAGCTATCAATTTTTATTTTACAACTTAATTTTTTCAGAAAAGTAGTTTAATATTTCTAAACTATCAATTATTCAAAATAATCAGAAAGTGTTTAATTAATGTATGTCATAAAAATAAAATACTTACCAAATACAGCCCACCCCAATCCTAGTAATGAAATGATAAACTTTATAATAAAAAGTGCTACTGAAGATGAAAAAATGGAACTGACAATCAGACAAAATATTAGGCTTATGCATGGTGCCAACAGACAATAACCTAATACACAGACACTTTGAAAGACTGACCTATTCAATAATAATTTAAAATTATTAATTTCAAATATAAATTACATTTTATAAAAATTATAAATATATTTGTAATCAAATATAATGATTAGAAATCATTTAGAGACTAGAAATCAGACTATTTTGTGTATCATTGTTTCTATAAGATGTTAAAGTGTAAGGGATTTGAGGTGGAAGAGCAGTTTGAAGGACTTACCTATTGCCGATGTCATGGAGGCTGTCATCTTTGTAACCCGGACTGAATTGAACATGGTGTTTTGGTGATAGTGAAAAAGTTTTGTAACAAGTTTTGTTTTAGGACTTATTGATTAACTTATTTATATGATTCTTTTATTGTTAAAATAATGTTATTTATAATTTAGTTTAATTTAATTTAGTTACGATATTGTAAATTGGAAATATTGGTTTATGTAAATTCAGACAACATAAGTACGGTGGTGGCGTTGGTGAGGTCGTCTGTTCTTCTGGCGTTCGGCGAGTATTGGTACTTTTTTTTTATGGTGTTTGCGTGGATTGTTCTTCATGTTGTGCTCCAGTGTTATTTATGTTGTGTCCTTGTAACTGTCTCTGGAGAAATGTAATAAGTAACTTATTATTACAAGATTGTTGGATAAGTATCCTGTTGAGTAGCCGAACTAAAAGTGTAGTAACGTTGTCTGAAGATTAGACATTACTTGTTCATCAGTTGTAATTCTTTTTATAACACATTATTAATAAAAGAAGTGCCTATCATCAATGGAGTTCTTTTCATCTCATTCCGTTCAAGGTTTTGCTTTGGAGATAAATTTGACCAGGCGAATTACTGTAAAAATACAGCCGTTGACTAGCACGGGGGTTGGGGTCCCGAATCCTCAAGGGCCTGGCCCTCATAAAAGAGCTAAATAATTCATTGAATTTTAGTCACATTCACATATAGAAAAATCCACAATTAAAAAAAATTATCTGTTGTTTTTAAAGGAGGATAATAAATATAACAAAACGTAAAAGGATATAGAAAATAAGAGAAAAAATGTTTTATTTTTGTCCAAATTTTTTTATATTATAAATATTCTACAAAATCAGCACAAATGAGCAGACCTATGCTATTAACTTATAAACTTTATTAACTAGAAACGTTTTCGGCTCATCTTAAATTCTAGTTAATAAAGTTTATAAGTTAATAGGTCTGCTCCTTTGTGCTTATTTTGTAGGATATTTTTTTTTATATGACATAAATTAAACCTAACCCTGTTTTACACAGTAGACTGGTTCTGCAAAAATACCATATAAATGAAAATTGTGTAAATCAAGGTTAACATTTGTAAAGAAATGCCATTTTCTATACAAATGTTAGTCTTGATTTATACAATTTTCATTCACACAGTATTTTTGCAGAACCAATCTTACATGTAGAAAGCAGGTTAGGTATATAGGCAATTACTTTATTTGCATCAAGTACTTAGTTTTATTTTCCATGAGTATGATGATGATAATTAAATGCTAGCTGTATGCACCGTGGAAGTTTATTAAAATTATAAGAAATGTTTTTCACTTACCATGGTTAGCACAATAATAATACAGTTTTGTATTTGAAACCGAAATGATTATAATAAGAGTCTCTGGATTATTAATGAGTTCTGTTCCTGTCTAAGTTAAATTTATATGTGAGTCAGACTAGTAAGGTACAATTTGTATTTAATGTTAATTTAGTCAAATATTTGTCTTAGTACATATTAAGTAATGTACCTTTCTATGCATAAAAATATTAAATATCTTTAACTATATTGTCAAATGCAATTACAAGCACTTACAAGCAGACCAGATCACACTAAAAACACCAAGATATTCTTTTTTTTTTTATTTTATCTGAATAAAAGAATAATATCTTGGTGTTTTTAGCATGATCTGGTCTGCTTGTAAGTGCTTGTAGTTACATTTGACAATATAGTTAAATTCCATATAAAGCAGTGCATTACTTGAGCAATAGTATTAAATATCTTTAACATAATAATAATAATGTCAAGTCCTCAACTTATGGCCACTCATACTTACAATAGTATTTATTGATAAATTCTGTAATTGATCAATGCAAGTAATCAATTTGAGTCTCTAACCAATTGTCTGATGTACAAAAAAGCATCCTTTTTATATCTAATTCTTGTATTTTTTGTGTTTGTTAAGTTTATTATGATAAACTGGAATGTAATAATAAATATTGATGATGGGCAATCCATAAATTTTGAGAATTTCTAAATTATGACTATTCTGACTTACAACAGCCAGGTTCAAACTTTAATCTCATCATAAGTCAAGGACTACCTGTAATAATAATAAAAAAATGTAACTATAGTTTTATAATTGAGATAATCTGGGGACTGTTTGTAACTTTAATTTTTCATAGAATAAACTTTATGGGTTTAGTTTGTAATTATGGGTTATGTATAATTTGGATGTTTGCACCACAGACTGCCTGCAGGTTTTTGATTCCCCTGAACCTTTTTATAAATAAATGTTAAGAAGATATTCCTATATATTGAATATATGTATCATAGAATATTTGATTCTTTTTATTCCAGTGAAATAAGAGTATATGAACTGTTTCTACAATCAATCCAATTCATCCATCAACATGATAATACATATAAATATTATCTATCCTATTTGAATAAAATTCATGTATGTTATTGAGATCCATTTGAAAAACAAAAATAGATTAATATAAATCAATATTAAAGAAGTAACAAAGAAAAATATTCTCACATTTTTTTTTTTAAAATATCTCACATAAATATTGTCAAATTTGAATGAAATTCACTTATATAATTAAAACTATATTAGGAATAAAACGTATTAAAATTGATCAATATTGGATCATATCTGTCTGGACATTGGAATGTTAAAAACAATATTCTGTACAATTATTATTCAATATGAATGAAAGGTGATAATATTATGAAGTAAATATAAGATTTTTATTAAAATTCTAAAGACAACAATTTGAAATCTTAAAAAGTAATTGTTTTAAAATTTTCTGAGGTTTCAAATTACTGTTTAAAAATAGTTTATTAGAATTTCCTAATAATAATATGTACAATATCATATTTACTTGTACTTTTGATAAAACACAAAAGATGAATTGAATAGTTTGATCATTTAAAGAATAAAAGATGAAGTGAGAAGAGTATAGGAAAGTATATGGAATGAAAAAGTATCATACAGAAGAAATGTGGCAGACCACTATCAGAAAAGAAATTGTTCCTTTTAATTGTTTCTTATAACATTTAGGTGAGATGATGAATGAAAAGCACTATAGTCACAGAGAAAATAACACATTTAATATCACTGTGTCATATCTTATTAAAAAACTATCCAATAATATGTAATTATTTTTCCAAGAATTTTATAATTTCAATTATAGTGCTATTCTCATTGATTTATCAAAAAAACTATAGGGAATAGCTATACTCCATTTTAAATATGCATAAAAAGCTTCATCAAAATTAATTAAGTGAGTAATTTTCTATTAACCCATTGAATGCCTTTGATGACATAGATCAAGATGGCAGAACAAAATATGATAAAAAATAATATAAATAAAATTCAATCCTGAGTTACACAGTGGCAATAGATTGTGTAGCAATTTTCTTGCATTTATTGGGTGAAAATACATGCCTTTGATGATAGGTCCTAAATTTTCTGATTGCCGAAATTTCTTTTTAAATTCTGTTCTAAAGAAAGAAAATGTGAATGGATTGAATTCATAGAATTTGGACTATTTTTCATTGAATCTTACTGACTCTGTTTTCAATTCTATTATATTTTAGTAATTTTATTTTGGTTTTCAGATGAGAGAAATTTATTTTTGAAATTTTAACTAAAACATTGAATTTTATTATGATAAGCTGTAAAATTTATGAAATTGAAAAAATTTTGATAATATAAAAATTTTGGTTAATTTTATTAAATAATCAATATTTTTACTTATTTGTTCATTTATTGCTTTAATTTTACAGATAATTTAGATAAAATACTAGTGTAAAATTCTAATGTAAACAACTCCAAGCTATAAAAGGGGGCGTGCCACTTTTATTATTTTATGGCGTTCAGTCATTTCCAGGAAATCACAGCCAACCCTATTTTACTGAATTGCATGTGTTATTGATTGTAGTGTGTCAATAAAATATCTGAAGGCCAATTAGAACAGGATAGAAAATATTATAGCTGTTTATGTACAAAAGTAGATGATTTTCATAACCAAATAATTCTAATCCAGCCAAACTTCTCCTAGTGCCACCTTAGCCTAAATTTAAATAATTATTAATCCAATAGATGGTGGCACCATAGCATAAATTAAAAATAATTATTAATTTGGCAGTTATTCAAAAATAAAGCACTGGGGAAAATTTGGCTGGATTAGGATTATTTGGATTGCATAAATCCCCTTAATAAATGTTGATTTATGATCGATTTTCATATGTTTTGTCATAAATTAGAAAATTTATAAAAAATTAAAACAAAAATTATTGAAATGAAGAAAAAACATATCAATAAACATATTTTATTAAAAAAATGATAATATTTTAATAAATTTTTCTCATTTTTTGACTAATTAATTAATCAACTTAATTAATTAAAATTTGCATAATACTTTGTTTTTGGCTGATAATTTTTAAAATATGATCCGATTTTCTTCATATCTTATTTTATTCATAAGACTTGCTGCTATCAGAAAATACCAAACATTTCATTGAATGGCTAAGATTTCATATATAAAAATTCTCTCTCTACAATCTCATAAACAAAAAGTTGTGAAAGAACTAAAAATCAAAAAAAAAAAAATTTTACATTGTTAGAATGACAATAAAAAACATAATAAATCCTAAAAATTTCAAAAAATTTTGAAGAAAATAGAAGCGAGTTTTTGCAATTTTAATTTTTTGTTTTTTGCATATTAATTAGTCTTAATTACTGACACCCAAGGAGTTAAAATGATGAAACAGTCCTTTATGATGCATATACGATGGGAATTCAAATGAAAACCTTAAAAGTGCCATAGAATTGCGAAAAGTTGTACAATTTATTTGATAGGTGGCAGTAGTGGTCCTTAAGGTTCACAAAGTGATCGGCAGGTGGCAGAGAGATGCTGCAACGCCGGAGAAGGCAGCAGCGTCCACAACAAGATGGTTGCTCCACTATCCACATGCATCGCGCTAGAACAGTATGGCTACACACGATACCGAGATTGACAAGAAAGTGTGCAAATAAATTGGCGCAACATTTATTGTTATTCTGTGTGATGGTGAGAGGAATATTTTTTGTGCAAGAATAAATCTTGCTTGAGTAGTCATTTTATGTCAAAGTAGTTTTATTAATTATTAATAGTTATCATCAATAATTTCATTACATAATTACATAATGGCGTCATAAGGTTAAATTCGGCCTTAGGTACATTTCAATTTTTATACAGCCCGCTTCATTCTGAAAATTGTTAATCCGGCCCTCGGCAGAAAATAATTGCCCACCCCTGATCTACACTTAATCAATATCTGAATAATTGAATTCAACATAGTTGAATTCAATTATTATTTAGCTTTGATTAAGTGCAGATATTGATTAACTGATGTGGCTTGACAATCTAGTTTTTATATTTTATTAGATATTTATAGTAATTGCCAGAAATCTGACATTTTCTCAACTTGTTGAGAATGTCATCAGGTTGCCAAATTTGTCAACAAATAGGGCAACTCAAAATTAATTTGTAATGTATGATACTTTTACTTTTTTTTTTTTTTTTTAATTCAGTACTCAAAAATATATTAAAACAGCTGAAATATTGTAAAACATCATAGACCTGTATAATCAGTACAATTCCACTTGGATTTGTATGGATGAGAATTACCTTGATCATTCATAAAATTTATTTATTATATCACAGTCATAATATCAGATCATCATTCACAGAGAATAATAGATATAATTTTCTGTGAATGATATCATAGATATGATGATGTGCTTTTTTTTTATCGGAAATGACAATATCTGTAAACTATAATACTATTTCATGTTAACTGATTATTGAATGAAAAGAACTATTCTACTATTAACTATTCTATTTTACTAACTCAATTAATTATATTATATTTATAATTTTGAAGTAGGAACAAAAATACCATATTTTATAAAATGTCTATGTAATTTAACCATATTTGAAAAATTTCTAAAAGAAATTTTCATAAAAAGTAAGTTTATGTAAGTTGAATATTATGTAAAATGATATATAATTGTATTTAAAAGAAAAATTATAATCTAATACTTACAATGTTCCACCTAAAAATTTAGAATTGATGGTTACTATAAAAGCACCACACCATACAATTGTGAAAATTTGAGCAAAATGCATTCCACTTTCAGTTGTATCTTGTTTATCAATTGCTGAGCCATGTAACATACTGTAATAAATAATATAATATTCTAAAGTAAAGAATCGTTATGAAAATATTTATATAATAAATTTGATAAATGAACTATATCAATAAAAAATTCAATATGATGATTTGACAATAAAATTACTTATTTTCAATTAAGTTTATAATTAATTACAAACAATTATATACTTTCCAAATAATAAGAAAAATATCATTGGATTATAATAAAATCCCTTGTTATTTTTGATATTATTTGGAAACTATATAATATATATAATAACTCATAAGAAACAGAAAACACTAAGTAAAATTTACGACTACAAAGATTATAAATTATTTATAACTCTTTGCATTTTTCTTCTTCTGCACTATAGGAAGACAATTAAACTCAAAAATCTAGCACAAGATGCAGAAAATTACTTTATTTTCACAAACGTTTTCAACCCTCCTTCGGGGTCATCATCAGGTTTAATACTATCTTTTTACAGGACAAACTAATAAGGTAAATCACATTTTACAATATTGGTAATTCTAGACAAATATCTCCAGGTGAAAGCAAGTTTCCTTTTAATTTGACGTATTACATAAGAAATATGATGGATATAAGAAAGCCGACAGTCCATGACATTCAATCCTTATGACATTCAATCGGTGTAAATGATATTGCAGGGTTAGGCAGCACAGTGATGTTTTTTCTTGTTCGTAATTGGAAGATCATGTATGTAGTTTTTGATTCGTTAATTAGCAGACAATTCTGAGAGAACCAATGTCTCACAATGGTAAAATCAGACATTAGTATATGCTGATTAGTATTTATTAGTTTAAAATCATCGGCATAAGCCAGAATTGTTAATTGAATACTTATAGTGAAGACTTGATTAACATAACATATAAATAGGAAGGCACTCAACGCTGAACCCTGAGGTATACCGCATGTAGGAAGAAACTGTATCGTATTCTCGTTAGAAATAAGCATTTGATATATTCTACTTTTAAGATAATAAATAATCCAGTAAATGAAGAAGTATTCGAAATCATATTCATAAGTCATTTTTTTGTATAATTTGAATATGTCTAAAGAATCAAAGGCAGCAGATATATCCAAAAATAAAACATGCGTGCTTAACTGATTTTCCCAATTTCTATAAATAGTGTCAGTAAACTGTATCATGTTTGACATCGTAGATCTATGTTTCATTGCATAATGCTGATTGTCAGAGATGTTGTTCTTTGCACAGTGATATAAATATTTTAATATTATCTTTTCAAAAATTCTCAAGAGACAGTCCGAAACGCATAATGGTCTGTATGAATTAGGTTGCATTGGATTCTTATGTTTTTTAAGAATAGGTACAATTTTCACATATTTCCATCTATGAGGAATGAAGCCCTGTTCTAGAGTACGGCTGAAAATGTATGCAATATGAGAAGCAATAGGCGGAATAATTTTTTGATAAAATATCATTGGTATCTTGTCAACACCCGCAGAAAATTTTTTACTTGAATGAAGGGCCATCTTAACTTCTTTTTCAGAAATCGAGCATTTTATGGAAGTAGGTTTAGGAATGTCAAAATCAGTAGTATTATTGTCGGTAAACTTTGATTGTAGCAAATTGAATATATTCAGACTAAGCTCCTTAGATAGTGTAAAGTTTCGACGGCTTCTAGAATAAACTATCGTATTGATGATATTCCATAATTTTTTAGGATGGTAAGATAACGATCTGATATTTTTCATAATGTATGAATTTTTATCCTTTTTAAAATTTTCAAGCAGTCTTCTTTTTAGAGTCAAATATCGAAAAAGGTCAGCAAAAGATCCATTTTTCCTCCATCTCCTACGTGCAGAATAAACTCTACGTTGAAGAAGTTGGCTCATGGTAGACACCCAGCAAGGAGCAGTTTTAGAGACATTGTTCCAGGGCACTAGACTTTCAATCGTTTGATCAAACAAACTGTATATCATGTTATAGATATCATTCAATTTAATGTCAGAATTATAAATATTTTCCCAAGGAAAAATACATATTTGGTGAATTATACTTTGCCAATTGCAACTTCTCCATTTCCGAGTAAAAATACCAGTGGAGTGACGGTCCCGAAAAAGTAGGCAGCTGGAAAACAATACTAAAGGAAGATGGTCGGAAGAAAATCCAGCAGATTGTACAACATATGCATCAGAAACATTCGTGAAAATAAGATCTAAAAAGTTCTCCTTTCTAGTCGGAAAATATACGATTTGATGTAAATCTAAGTTAGAATAAACTTCATCCAAAAATAATTGTTGATGCCGAAATAAAAACGAGTACTGCGGATACATATTATACCAATGAATGTTGTGGAAGTTAAAGTCTCCACATAAAATGACAGATTTATATGAATTTTTCGTTAATACATCCACAAGACGAGAAATAACAGAATATTTCTGATCGATGGAGTCAGAAGGGGAGATATAAATACAGGCAACGATCAAATGAAGCTGAGGAAATTTGACAATAACTATATCATCATTTTTCAGAAGAGCAAATGCGGAGGTAAGTGAGCCTCTGTATGCCACAGAAACACCGCCGCCTCTCCGATCTGTGCGATGTGTCTCTATTAATTTGTATGAATATGCCTCATACAGACCATAGAGATCGTCGTCATTTTGCGTACACCAAGTTTCACTTATACAGATTACAGTAAAAGAACTGGTAAGAATAGCCTCAAGTTGGTCGATTTTATTTCTGATTGACTGTGCGTTTTGATAGAACAGAGTAAAGTGATTAGTTTGATTATCAGAGATCTGTGATTGCTATGAAGTAGGAGTGTTTAACTCATCTCGCACACTTTTAGAATTTAAACTAGCATTGTCTATATCATGATGATCATCAGCGTTCCTATTAACATTATCACTATATGTGCGGTTTTGTATTTGAACAGGATTGCTAGAAGAGTAGAAAGGTCGTAGGACCATATTGGCTGGCCATAACGACTTATCTAGTAGAAAATGAAAGCTATCTTTTGGAACTGATAGGCAAAAAGATGCATAATTTGGATATTTAGTTTTGCATTTAAAAATTCTAATCGATATTTTGCTAGCTGTTTTTGAGTAAATATAATCTCTTATTTGCATCTCAGTAGTTTCAGGCTGTAATCTAGAAATGAAGATTTTCTCAAAGTCAGAAGAAACTGGAACCACATTAAGAGAAGAATTGGTATTTTCATTCACTAAATTATTTATTTGATTATTTGTATATATCGATGGGGTATGGATTTCTTGCCCAGTCTGTTTGGGAGGAGAACTAGATACATTGCGCTTATAATCAGGTTTTTTGTTAACATAAACACCTTTATCTTCTAATCCTGTTTTTAGAACGTTAACATATGACACATGTGTCGAAGAATGATCATCTTTATTCTTCTCTAGTTCTAATTTATCAGTAAGAGAAGTCACGTTTTAAAAAGTAAAAAAAAAATTAAAAAGTATTATTATATCACAAATCGTGAAAGCCTTGTGGGCCGCACAAAATGGCTTGTCGGGCCGCTTTTTGAACAGCCCTGTTCTAGACTGTTGTTAGAACATTTTTCTAAGATTCAAAACTTTGTCAAAAAAAGTCTGATAGATTTAAAATTAAATTTTTCAGATATTAATTTTAACGACAATGTACTTCAATTGTTGTCTGATACAATATTAGCATTACAACCAATAAAAGTTGCTGTTGAAACACTGCTCTAAAAATGTTAATTTTTATATTGCCGATGCTACACTAAAATTGATGCTAGATGAATTAACTGATCAGAATACGATGTTGAGTAATGAACTTAAGGAGGCCTTGATATATCATATAAGAGAACGAACTATTTATTCAGATATTTTGCAACATCTTTTCAATACTGATCTTAATAAGTGAGAAGATGAGGATTATGGAATTTTTAATAAAACAGTAAAATCAGAAATAAAATTGTGGAATTGATTGAATGCATATATCCATGCAATAAAAACAATATACATTTACAGTCAGCCAGGTTGAAACAGAAATAATAAATGCTATTGACAATTCATTATGCACAATTCCTTCGACATCTGCAATTACATTAACCATGAAAAAGAAATTTAATTTTATTGATCAAAAGAAAAACAAATACAACATGATAATCTGCCTCTGGCACAAAAATATTAATAAAATTGTTAAAAAAGAACTGGAGTATTTTCAACAGGAAAATTTATAAGGGGGAAATATATTCAATAGTGTACGATTCTTTAATAATTATTACACGAACAAGTGTGGAATCTGAAAGAGCTTTTTCTATGGCGGGATTATTTTGTACAAAAATTTGATCACAATTAGCAGACCAAAGTTGATCAGTTATGTTTCTTACATGCTTATTTTTTAAAACAAGTTGACAAATAGATCACGTATTTAATTATATATTTTATAATTGTTTTCACTGTGAAAAATTATTCATGTTTAAATATTACTTATAATTTGTTATAGAATTGTTGAATTTTATTTATCTAATATAAATAAAATTCAATTTTATAACAAATTATAAGTACTGTATGTTCAAAATACAATTTCTTTTCATTTACTTTTATCACAGTATATAAGAATCAAATAAAATGTCTTATTATTATGAATTTTTATTTTATATTCATTGTTTAAAGAATTCCCGGTAATTTACCGGTATACCAGTTTTCTTTGAAAATTTTACCGAATTACCGATAATAGAAAAAGTCAGTAAATTTGCAATTAAGAAGTTTTGATTAATATACAATTGGAAAAATTGAAATAAATTTTTCATATATTTCAATTGATTTTTAAAGATTGCAATTGACTTTTAAAGATTGATAATTTTAGGATGTATTTTTTAATTACATTTATTTATTTTTAAACTGAAATGTTTAATAAATTTTACACACTAAAATTATATATAAACAAAATCTTCAAAAAAAATTGGTATCTATTTTTCACAGATCAGAAAGGATCTTAATCAGCCTGAAAAACTGTAGTTACAGTTCCTGTAATTTATCAGAGATACTAAATTTGGATCTAACTGTAAGTACGAGAGGCAAAAAGTTTAGTTGGAATCATTTTTAAAATATTCTGAATTGTTTAAAATATTTTTGATGTCTAATTTGTTAGGCTAAATTATTAATCAGAAATAATTAAAAATTTCCCTTTTTGAACATAAAATTAAAAAACGACTTCATATTGGATAAATTTCCCACTGTAACACATGAAACAATTAGGATCAATTAATCAGTAATATTAAGACTATTTAATATTTATCATTATTAATCACAAATGAAAATTTGATTATAATTATAAAATAAACAATAAACAGCACTAATCAGGAGAGATTAACTTCAGTAACACTATCAACCTACTTTTTAGGTCATTCTCAGCTAAAGATGGCCTCAAGTTTTAATTTATTTATTGTCTGTATTAAGTCATGTTAGAATAGATAACTGCTTTTACTTAGACTATTTTAGCAAATTAAGACAAAGAACTAGCACTTTCTAGCAGTTTTTTTTACAGTAGCAAACATTTTTGGCAGTTCGCCATCTTCAGGTTACAGGAATTGGAGCAATACAAATTTAAATATCGGAACAATATTAGCTACTATAGCAACAAAAAAATTATTATCTAAATAACAAATATAATAAGATTTAGCATTAGAGTATCTTTAAAATTGTAACATATATAATAAAAACAAAATTAAAATAAAAAGAATTAATAGTTCAAAAAATTTACGGTTAAAGTCGGGAGCACTAATTTCAACAGAAAATTAGTGCTAAACAGTTGCTCATTAAGACGGGCTGGTGGTTTATGGTGATTTATTTTTTTGATAGCATATTTTCATGCTGGGGGGAGATCATTGGCTGATTTTTTATTAAGAATATCCACTGTCTTCTTCCTAGTTAATATTTCCAAGGATTCTGTAATTAAGCTTTGTCTAGGTGTTTGGAGTAGTTTTTTAATTTTCGAGCTATCCCAGTTTGTTTGTAGGTCAGTCGTATAGGATTCAATGGCTAAAGCGGTGGTCAATGTACCTTTAAGTATGTCTTGTTTGTGCTTGGCAAGCCTCTGCACCAGGTTTCTTGTTCTGTGCTTGTCAAGCCAATATATGCAGCTGATTTGCATGTTTTCTTATCATGTACTGGTATTTCGTATGCGCCTTGCTTCTTTGTATCACTCAATGGGTCTTTGTCATTCATTGCACAGGAGGTTAAACAGGGTTGGTCCTCTTTTAACTGCAGGTGTTTTCTTCTGGTTCTTTGCTACTTTTTTCACCATATTAAAGTTTTGCAGATTATAAAGTATAGGCAGGAAGGTTTGGTATTTGGTCATGGTACAATCAGGTTTTGGTTGGTTCTTGTGTTTTATGGATAGAGATTTCGTACTGATTTTAGAATAGCTTCTAAAAATGGTTTGTTGTAACCATGGTTATATCCTACTTTCATAATGTAATTTAGTTCACATTTTTATCTTCTATAGGAAAGTCCTTCTGAAAAATGATCTAAAGGCACTTTTTGTAGCTAACCGGATCCTGTGACCAATTTGGTATAACTACAAGCTCATATGTTGGTTTCCTATAAATATTAGTTTTAAAGCTTCCATCAGTTAAATCTATTTGGAGGTCTAGATAGTGTATGCTTTTTTCGCTCTGTTGCTCTTTTCTCAAGGAGAGGCCGTACACTTCTAAGGAAAACGTGGATGAAAATTCTTCAAGTCTCATATTGTCTGCCCATATTGCTAAAACATCATCCACATATCTAACATAAAATTTTAGCGTCAGCTGGAATCATGGTATAAATTATGAAAATTATTATAATTTTATAAAATATATAATGTATAAAATTACATTATGAAAGTAGGATATAACTATGGTTACAACAAACCATTTTTAGAAGCTATTCCAAAATCAGTATGGAAATCTCTATCCATAAAACACAAGAACCAACCAAAACACTGATTGCACCATGACCAAATACCAAACCTTCCTGCCTATACCTAACAAGGCTCTCCAACCTGCAGACTGCATGTGGCCCACTGCTGTACTGAATGCGGCCCAACAGAAAATTGTAAACTTCTTTTAAGCATTGAGATTTTTATGCACTTCATGAAGTTTTTATTATTTAAATACCTATCTACATTTTCTATTTCCATTTTCTAAAATATTTTTTATTTTAGTGATTAAAACTTCTTGACCTCAAGTGCTCAATGATTTTTAAAAAATTTCTAAACGAAAAGAAGTCAAAGATTATTATGCTGCAACATTTTTGCATATTTGTCATTGTGGATATCATATATTGTACATTATTTACTAAATTTTTGCTTAACAACTATTTTTTTACACCCCTTTCCAATCAGTGAGAATATTAAGGTTTGGGACCAGTTCCAACCATGGGCTGCACCTACACACATGGAGGGGGACCGGATGGTGAAGGACGAGGATCACTGGACTGGACCCGGAACCCCAAAAATCTTCTCAGGAGATGCCAGACCTGGGTCCTCCTACGTGACATGCCAATGTGTTACCACGTGCTCATCCAGCTGCCTAACAACTATCGTTGAAATTAGTATAATTTATGTGCGGCCTGAGACAATTTTTTTCTTCAAATGTGGCCCAAGAAAGCCAAAAGGTTGGATACCCCTGCCTTACAATCTGCAAAACTTTAATATGGTGAAAAAGTAGCAAAGAACCAGAAGAAAACACCAGCAGTGAAAAGAGGACCAACCCTGTTTAATCTCCTGTGCAATGACAAAGACCCATTAAGTGATGCAGAGAACCCAGGCGTATACGAAATACCAGTACACGATAAGAAAACATGCAAATCAGCTGCATAAGACCCATTAAGTGATGCAGAGAACCCAGGCGTATACGAAATACCAGTACACGATAAGATATACTGGTATATTGGCTTGACAAGTACAAGCAAAACATACTTAAAGGTACATTGACCACCTCTTTAGCCATCGAACCCTATATGACTGACCTACAAACAAACTGGGATAGCGCAAAAATTAAAAAACCATTCCAAACACCTAGGCAAAGCTTAATTACAGAATCCTTGGAGATACTAACTAGGAAGAAGATAGCGGATATTCTTAATAAAAAACCAGCCAATGATCTCCCCCCAGCATGGAAATATGCTATCAAAAAAATAAATCACCATAGACCATCAGCCCGTCTTAATGAACAACTGTTTAGCACTAATTTCCTGTTGAAATTTAACTGTAAATTTTTTGAACTTTAACCATTAAAAAATTTTTTGAACTTTAACCGTTAAAATTTTCTGAACTTTAATATTAAACTTTAACCATAAATTTTTTTAACTATTAACGTAAATTTTTTGAACTATTAATTCTTTTTATTTTAATTTTGTTTTTATTATATATGTTACAATTTTAAACATACTCATGATAAATCTTATTATTTTTGCTATTTAGATAATAATTTTTTTTGTTGCTATAGTAGCTAATATTGTTCCAATATTTAAATTTGTATTGTTCCAATTCCTGTAACCTGAAGATGGCGAACTGCTGAAAACATTTGTTACTGTAAATAAATTGTTCTTAACTGCTAAAAAGAGCTAGTTTTTTGTCTTAATTTGCGAAAATGTCTATATCAATTTTGCATCAGGAAGTAAAGTATGAATTCTAATTATAACCAATAGCAATGGAATTTTATATAGAATAGTTGGGATAACTTGGTTTATACACAAATACATTTCATTATTTTAAATTGAAGAGTGTGATTATGAAACACGTTCAGTCCATTTTTGTTAATTTTCAGAAAAGCAAAATATGAATTGAGGAAGTATTTCAAAGTATTTCATATGTGAATTATTATCTTACCAGATATCTGTTTCTAATTCATATACATGCACTTCTCAGTAGAATCTTGAAATCAGTCCATCATTAGTTTTTAAATACACAATGCTAAATATGACTGGTGTTTAATGGAAACTTGCTAAGTCCAAGGACTGAACATGTTTTCAATTACACTCATTGTTCATTAGAGGAAAAACTAAATTATCTTGATTTGGTTTAGTATTAAAATTGTAGAAAGTAAATGCTTGAACTTCCCCATTAGTACATTGTTCTCATGAGGAAGTTCAAACATTACTTCTATTACTTCATGGGGAAATTCTGGGGCGGTTCCCATGGAGTATTATACTTATGGGGAAGGCCCCAGAATATGTATTTAATCATTCAAAATTAGGAACTACTAAAATTCAGAAAAATAACTTTCCTTTTAACAATAGATAAAAAAAACCCAAGAAACTTAAATTTTCAATGTTATGATTTCATTTCAAGAGCTTCTAGCATGAAAATTAATAACCAATATAAAAATTTTACCTTTAGTAAACACGACAAAAATTCCCACAACAACAAATTTATTGAATAAAAGTAAACAATAAGCCAAATAAGTAAGATAAATCGTTTATTTAAAAACATTTTTGGCTATCCATGTAGCCTGTCTCAGTTGAGTTGAGGCAGGCTACATAGATAGCTGAAAATGTTTTTGAATAAACGATTTATCTTACTTATTTGGCTTATCGTTTACTTTTATTCAATATTTAAAGCAAGAAGTATTTCATTCAGTATGTAACAGAATTATTTCCTATAGTAATAGAAGTTTGTTTTACCACCCTGCTGGCAGGATTAGGAAAAACACTCTGCACATGCGCAAAGGAATGGCAAATTTTCATCATTACTGCTCTCTGGACTGAGCAAATTTTCATAAGCAAAGCAGGACTCAAGTGTCCCGTACACATCGATTGGCATGGTTTTGAAAACAAACAGGTCTTTAATAAGATAGATCATTTCAATAAGAGTATGTATTTATGTCAAATAAAAAACTGATCAAAATGGACTGAACATGTTTTGGAATCACACTCTTTAATTTATGTTTTGTTTATAACTAAAGATTGATTTCAAAGAAATATATAGTAAGACTCCATTTAATGCAGCGGATACATTCCAAAGAAATGAAGCACTAAATGAAACAGCGTTAAACAAGGTCATCTTAGCACACAAATAATAGGTGAAACAGGACAGTGAATAAAAAATATATGCACCATTTATTGTAACATGTATTATTACTATTGTATTACATTAATTATAGACACTTTTTATTGCTAATATCGATTTGTATTCATAAATCATTGATGAAAATCAAAAATATTCGAGTAAATAATTGATGAAGTTCTTCCTCATTTGACACTTTTTGTTTTTTCCTAAGAAGTCAGCTAATGAGGTTTGCAAGTCTCTTTCATTCGGCAAGTAATTGCCAATAGCGATAGAAATTCATCGCAGAATGACAGAGCAGTATGGTGATTCGTGTATATCACTGCAGCAAGGGTACGAGTGGTGTAGAAAGTTCAAAAGTGACGTAACTTCTGTGGAGGATCACAGAAGTTACGCTGCTTACAAAAAATCCAAGCATTAAATGAAACAGCTTAAATGAGATCATCTCAACATGGGATAGGTAAAATAATGGAATAGGTGGTATAATGGGGATAGGTGATAGGTGAAACAAGACAGTAAATAAAAAAATATACATACTAATTTTATTTTGTAACATGTATTATTACTATTGTATTACATTAATTATTGACATTTTTTATTGCTAATATCTATTTTGTAACATGTATTATTACTATTGTATTACATTAATTATAGACATTGTAACATGTATTATTACTATTGTATTACATTAATTATAGACATTTTATTATTGAACATGTATTATTATTATTGTATTACATTAATTATAGACATATTTTATTATGTATTATTACTATTGTATTACATTAATTATAGACATTTTTTTATTGTTAATATTAATTTGTTCATAAATCATTCATGAAAATCAAAAATATTCGAGTAAATAATTTATATTTGTGATGATGATGGTTTTTCCTCATTTGACACTTTATCATTAAGAAGTCATCTAATATTGTTGCCTTTTCCTCTTTCGTTCAGCAAGCAATTATTGACAGCAAGTCATCACATCTATGTCACTTTGTCTTGGCTTTGAACTTCTATCAAAATTTGGATTATTTTGTATAAACTGATCCATAATTTCCGTAATAGTAGCTAAACTTGTTTTGACAAAAATATCGAAAGAAAAACGTTCACTTTAAGGAACTATAGTTTGAAGTGGCAACATTCAGGCTAAAACTAAAATGGGATAATTGTTGTTTTATAGTTTAAAGTGGCAGCATTCAAGTTAAAACTAAAATTGGATAATTGTTATTTATTACTGTAAAATAACGTTGATGACCGATCATAAATATGAATTGTGACCGCAACATACTTTTGTATGTAACGCACTGCACTGAAATCAAACGCTCTGCCAGAGGCCATAGGAGTATCGAAGGAACAAATTCGTGTGATTTCGGATTTATATGAGTATAACGGTTTGAAAATCCCCGCCAAAATGAATCAATAAAAAATATATAGAATTTGAAAAATCCACATTACACTGAAACAGCATTAAGCGGGGTCTTACTGTACTATAAAAATAATCATCAAATACAGAATTAAAGGATTGTTTGGGAAAATGTTTACATTTTGTTTTTAAATTGCAAATCATTATTTTAAGTGTTATGGTTTTTTTTTTAAATCTCATAGGCAAAATACTAAATTTATTAAAATCATATTTTATTTGAAATATGATTGACTTTATAATTTATTATTTTAAATTATTTTCTTTAATAATACTTCATAAAGCAGTTCTATTGTAATTTTTTAAAACTTGCAGTCACAGCAAAATTGCTTGAGTTTATTGTATAACTGATCCATAATTTCCGTAATAGTGGTTAAACTTGTTTTGAGAAAATCCATTGCAAGTTCCACAGTAGACTTTCATATGTACTGTACTGCACTAATATCAAATGCCCTGTCAGACAGCATGAGTATCAAAGCAACAAATTTGTGCAATTTCAGATTTATGTGAGTATAAGTTTGAAAAACTGTGCCAAAGTGAATCAATAAAAAGTATAGTATTAGAAAAAACTGCATTTTATCAAAACAGTGTTAAACAAAGCAGCATTAAGCAGGGTCTTATTGTATCAAGAAAATTTGTTCAATTAATCTTTATTTGAAATATTCAGCAAACATTTTTTTTAACTATTTGATTTTTTTATATTTTTTCAAATTATTCTAAATTCATATAGATTACAATTTTAAATTATTACGACTATTAATTATTTATATAATAATTTGATACATATACAGATAATTCTTTATTTAAGATGAGGTTCTCTCCAAAATGTAGTTTTAAGGATACTTTTCAGTATATTTAGGATTGCCTGCTAGTACTACTTACTATAGAATAATATATTATCAAACTTATAAACACAAAACAAAAAGAACAAGACACAAAATGATCATACTGAAACAGACATGCAAAATTAAGATCATAAAAACTTTCTTAAAAATGTATGCTGGTTTTATAAGAATTCGAAGTTTAAAAATGACCTCAGATTAGTTTCTCATATACATTTTTTTCCCCATAACTTCTTTAACATTTTTATATTGTAATATGTGACTGAATGAAATCAGCAGTGAAAAATTATCACATGGAACTTATTTTATGGCCAGTTCTGAATATATTTATTTACAAAAATTACAAATTTTGATTATTTATATCTTAATCTTAGTCAAAAGTCTTAATATCTGTTTTTCTATTGCCAGTGAATCTGCATCTGTTGCTCTTATTTTTTATGCACTGATTCTGAATTTTCACAATGCAGCATCCAGCAATAATCTGTCATCATATTAACATTCCAACAGTTTTGATATCTTTTTTCCATTTCCTTAATGTCTTAATGGAAATGTTCTTTCTATTCCTCATTTATTGCAACCTAAATTTTTTGAGAAAAAATTAAGTGCTCATTCAAGAAATGAACGTTAATACCTATTGAGCATCCTAACGCTTTGAATTTTTCCAACATATTTTCAACAATGAATGTATATTCAAGATTCTTATTATTCTCAAGGAATTTAGAAGGGAACTCCAAGCTTCTTTTTCTATTTCAGTCATCATAGACAAGAAATTTTCATCTACTAGCAATCTTTTAATTTCTGAAGAATAAGTAAAGGGTTAAAGTCTTTCTAATCAAAACACCTCAATTTGCTGATATGAAACATAAAAATCTGTTGAAAATCAAAAATGAAAGAAATTGCACTGGATGATTAGCATTAGCATTACATATATATATAATGCCCCCTCAATTCAAGTATTAACTATATAATGTATATAGCTGAAACCATCAAAATTATTGCATCACCTTCATACTTGATAAAGGCTATCATAAAAATAGATTACTAATGAATTATCTAAATAACATATACATCTATAAATTCACAGTTGGCATTCCATTTTATGTTGAACAATTGATGAAATACTATTTTGATTTAATGAAATTTTGAACAAATATAGAAAATATTGTAAAGACAAAGATACAAGAAATGTCAATAATAATGAATTTTGTTATTAAAATGTTATTTATGATACACTTTTACAATCAATACAACATTATCAAAGTAATTTAATCAAAATACAAGAATTAAAGTAATATTATTTGTTTTAGAAATAAAATAATTTTGCTTATTGTTGTACAGATCAGGCTACATTAAATGCCTATTTGTTTTTTTTTTTTGTAAATAAATTATGTTTTATATAAGAAATTAAATAAAATCTTTTAATTAGGTAAAGAAAGTCAAAAAAATTGGAAAAATTTAAGAGATCATTTATGAAAGAAACGAAAAGCAAAAAAAATTTATCAGGATATGTCACTAGTGTGACATGATTATAGCCTCTTTATGACATCATGAATTTTTATCATGAATTGATTATCCAAGAAAGCAAAAAAAATATTTTTGTATGAAATAAGTTAGTAATTTTTTAAAATTACATGGGTTGGAAATTTAATAGTAATCACAGCAGTGAAGGAGGGGAGTGGTGACATGTGTGATCCTGATAGTACTGACACATACAAGGTCAATCCTTCCCCTCCTACCACTGTAAAGAACATTACCTTTCCACATTCTGCACAGTCACATTAACATCATACAGTCTATGAAGAGCAGAAAGTCAGTGGAGAAACGTTTTCCAAGTTGGAGAAGCATTCTTGGCTTAAAATTGAAACTATAATTTTTATCATTAATTAATTATTAAATGCTTATACTTCTGTGTTATGTTTTATAATTTCTCTCCATGAACCTTGTACCGATGATCCAGCACTAAATTGATGGAACTAACCTAAATAGAAACTCTTAAAAAATATTTCTTGAAGATATATATTGTTTTCTTCTTTTTCTTAAAAAAATGTACATAAGAACCAAGTTTCTATTTTATGGTCAACATTTTAGAAGCAAGTATTCATGTATCTGTAACTACCAATCATTATTGATTAATACTGAAACTAAAAATAATTGAAAGCTTTTAACTATGAATGTCTAAACAGAAAAGAATGAAATAGAATTTTTCCCAACAACAATGGAATAGAACCATAGCAGTCAACAGAAATGGACTATAAACAGCCTTAATAATCTATATTGTTTAAAAATTTTTAACTTTATTCATAAAAATGTTTTAGAAAAACTTTTATTAGATTATATATTGAATCAAATATTATAAATTCAAATTATTATTAGCAAAGTATTTACCTATATAGTTGTTCCAAATTAATTTAAATACCAACTGATTAAGAAATGTTGAAATAGAAACCAATTCATCTAAAGTGAAAGGTTTCTGTTGCTCATACATTTCTAGATCATCTAATATCCTAAACATAAAAAATATCAAAAGTTAATCACAGTTATATCTAATAATTAAATATTAAAAATATCAGAAATTAATCAAAAATTAAAATTATTAATAAATAATCTGACATCTTACGTTACAAGATGTGTAGCACAATCACAAAATAAAATAAGAATCTGAAATTCTGGACTACATGTTTTCGTTGTAATTGCTAAATGATCCAAAAAAGCTTTTAAACCACTTCCAGGACCCAAACTACAAATAAATTTCCAAAGATTAGGTAGTACCACATCTTGATAGCAAAGACCTACAAAATAAGAATTGTACATCAATTTCTCTCATAAAATAAACAATTTGGAATTTATAATCTCATGTTAAAAATATAAACTATAAGTTCAAATTCATCTACCTAGGAAATTCTAGTATTTCCTGAATTCGGGTTTGTCCTGTAACATATATATATAATAAGAAGATAGCTGCGCAGCGGAACAGCTTTATCATTATTTAAAACTTAATAAACGGCTTAAATAAAATTATAAAATTAGGTGAGGAATTTATTGAAATATCTAAGAATAAAGAAATTTATCGGAAGTTTTTCTTTGCAAATTTGATTAAAAATTTAATTGTTTGTTTATAACGCGGTAAAGAGACGCGAAGCTGGCGACTACAGCGCCACTAAACGGATAAACTATTTTTAGAAGCGATTAATTATCAAAAAACGATTTTTTTTTAGCAAGAGGAAAGTGCGGACTTTCGTCCACGAGATCCCCACTCAGTTTTTTTCCTTCTGTCTCGAGTTTATCGTGTTACAACGCATTCGTGTTGGTGTCACGTGATACTGCTAACACAAATGCGTTGTAACACGATAAACTCGAGACTAGGGCCCCTGCTCTTTGTTGATGCATTGTAAAATTTTATGAGTTCATAAGAAAAGACCTAGCAATTTAGGAAAATTCTATTTTTTTTTTTTATTCTTTAATATCAGAATTTTTATTATTTTATTTTTTTGCATGCAGGAGAAGAACTTCGCACTTTCACACTGCCGGGATTATTTAATTAATGTGGTTTTTAGTAGAAATTTAATTTCTGTACTGAAAGTATAAAAGTATTCTTCGTAATCAGTAGTAGCAGGAATTATAAAGTCCTCCCTAAGGCAGTGCGCCTGCCCAAAGTGACATGCTGGGAAATGTTTTGAGCACGCAAAACTTGGAGCTGATTTATTGTTTTTAATTAACATTCAGATCGGCAAGTGTGGGATAACTTTTACAAAGTTTAGCCAGGTTTAGCATGCACTCATAAACGTTCCATATCACTGCTCTAAAGCATAGTATGTATTTTTTGCTATATGATTAACGAATAAACAGTATAGAAGAGATTTTTTAATCAAAGTTTTTTTGTTTCTACAAAAGCATTATTAAAAAATTAATACATGGGAAATCAAAAAAAGTAATCCCCGAAAGTAAACAAAAAAATTTCTCCACTACAGTGGGTAATCGGTTAACGAACAGTTCGGATAATGAACACTTTTCGAAAGATTTTTATGTTCTGGCTTAGAATAAAATTGGTGGGAAAAATACAACTAACGCCATCCGTCAGAAAAAAACAAAACTTACTTTCCGAACATTACTTTCCGAACAACCCAATAATTTGGTTCCATTATCCAAAAATAAAAATTCTTGAATTTAATTTTAATAATTGCTTTTTGCAAATAATTGAGATTTTCTTGTTATTTCATTAATTAGTTAATAAATACAATGGATTCCGCTTAGTTGGGGCAGCCATATAATTGAGCCAAATCTCAAAGAATACAAACTAAACTAATAAACTAATACATTATTTAAATGCTTAATTGGGATAACTTTTCCGTTAATTGGGACAATAGCAGAAAAGAAATTTTCAAGTTTTGATATATTTTAGGGATTTTTGAAAGTATGGCAACACTATGAACACTAATACTTGTTGTGTGCTTTCATAAAAAATCCTTATATAAAAATTATAACATTTTATTGTACCAGTTAATTTTTCATGTTAAACCTTTCTACAAGACAATACAGTCTAACACAATGAAGCGGGTTGTTTTTTCCTGTCCTATTACATATACATTGTCAACACACTGTCGCTGCACTAATATAATTTTACTAAAGAATGGATGTTTATAAGTAAATATCATCATTGATAAATAATACATAACAATACTGTATTTGGCAACACTAGTGTAATTAGAATCAGTTATCTATCATTGTAAGACTGGCAAATGTGCATCTACTTAAGAGTCTACCATTTCTGTACCCAGGTATTCATTTACAGTGTCAATTTTATTTAAAATTTTTAAATCTTTGCCATGTCAAGAAAGGATTTTACACTTCCAAGTAAAATTGCTTTGCTGAATAAAATTAAAAGCCAGCCATTTAATATAAGCCATTGTAGACTTCCTGATATAACTGGAGTATCAAAATCTACCATAGCGTATCTCCTTCAACAAGAAAATCAACTGTGTGAGGAGTGGGCATAACAGAAAGAAATTCCATGAATATCCAAAAGAAAACATGATGGAAAGGATCCAAAAGAAAACATGATGGAAAGGATCCAGAAGTTGAAGAAGCATTAGATCAAATGGTTTTCTATAGTTATATGTTTTCATTAATAAAAAATTAAAATAAAACAAATCTCTTTAATCTGATAGATAGAAAACTAGAAATATTTTTCTGTTTACTGTAAAAATTTAAGTCAAATACAGGAATCTACAAATTTTAGAGAAATTAAAAAAAAAAAAACATCAATATAATGGACTGGTGATTTCCATCAGTCCATTAGCAATGTGTTAATTGGCATTTTAGACAATATGTCAATAAGGAAAAACTTTCTGTAGAAGACATATGTAATTTGAATATATGAAAATTATTAAAATAATAATAACTCTATTATCAAGAAACTTCTGTACTTGATATTTTTTTGTTTAACTGATTTAGAAACTTCATAAAGGAATCTGCTATATAGTTTGGTGAAACATCAGAAAAGTTAAAATTTTGGGATTGGGCCCAGTCAAATGGTGCTGCTTTTTCCTCTGACTGGGTCTATTCTCATGAATAAAAAGTAAATATAATCTTTAACTTTTCTATATTTTTTGAAATAAATGAAAAAATTTTAAATTAATACATTAAAGATATACACACAAATTTACTATTTTTTGTATATCCAAAAATTCAATATATATAATTAAATGGAAAATGAAAATTTTCCTTCTGCTCTTCATTTATAAAGCACCCATAAACAAATATAAAATCCAGTAAATATATTTAAAATAATAAAATTCATAATTTCAAATCAATAAATTATACATTTTAAATCAATTTTGCACAAATTAGTATGAAATAATTCTTTTAAGTACAGTAGTAATGTTTAATTAGCAATAATTTCTATTGCTATTTTCAGTTTCAGAATTTTACATTATTAATTTCATTACTGAATTCTAAAGAAAAAAATTGGAATTTCATTTATTATGATAATATAATCCCTCACCTATAATTCCCATATATGAATTTACTTCTTAAGCATGAATATTCAATTAATTATTAACATTTTTAATGCAAGATTTTTTATTTCAAAACCTATAGAAAAATTGGTTATATTCATTATTGCTTATCTATGAAAGTTTATCATCAAATTAAAATTACATATTTTATTTCATTGGTATGCATTATTATTTACGTGATTCTTATATATGTGTTAAGATGTTATCATTAATTTTTCAGTAAATTTAATATAACCAAATTTTTGCAGATCAACTGTATAGTTATCATGACTCTATACATACAATTTTTTGTATCTCAAAGAAAATCTTTAATTTTTCAATTAGAGATATAGTTTGTTCATGTATAAACTATTGCATTATTTTATATATATATATATTTAATTTTAGGTAAAATCAATAAGTTAAAAATTCAAATGATTAAAACAGTATATTTGTATTAAATTGTAATATGGAATATAATTTTTAACCTACACAAATTTAACATCTGTTTACAAATATAATAATAATCTCAAATTGATAAGAATTTGCCTACAAGTGAAAATTAAATAAAGGTATTTAAACAAACAGTAATAAAATGCATATTAATAAAAACCAAATAATAAACATTTAAATAGCTTTAGAGTGTAATTTATACTCTACCTAAGTATCAATGGTTAAATCTTGAAGTGATATTAAATGCTATAAACAACTACAATCAAAAATTTCTTACTAAAATTTCTGAAAACTATTTTATTACATAATAATAAAACTAAGTATGGAATCAGGATTATGACTACTTAAATGTCATTCAATAGTAATTCTTTACTGTAAAATATTGTATATAATTAAATATTGTAATTAAAAATTATATACTGTAATACCCCAACTTACACAAATTAGGATTATGCGGTTCTTGATTTTTTCGTTTGGCAGCACTGCTGCACGCTATCTTGCTGTGATACGCATTGAATGGCATTTCATGCAAACTCTGTGTGCATGATTATGATTCTATGATCAACAAAAGTTAAGACTGCTTTCTTATATGTTTTCTAAACCCTTAAAAAAACTATGTCATCCAAACGAAGTAAATCTGATTCTCCTAGATAATCTGATTCATCTAGTAAGAAAAGGATTACGATATCTTTGGAATGCAAACTTAACGGTATCAAGGATTTTGATAACAATGAAAAATCTGTGAATTGGCAAAGAAGTTTGAGCTACCGGAATCCACAGAAAAGAACAATCATAAATGATAATGAAAGAATTCTCGATACAATGAAAAATGCTTAATTGTTGAACTCAAGCATAATTAGGAAAATGTCATGGTATTATTGCTCAGATGGAAAAAATGCTGAAATTATGGTGTGATAATTAAGTAAAAGTGAATAAATTTTTACATAACTCATTTGTTTTTTTAATATTTTGTATTAATATGTATAAAGAACTGCAATTTTATTAAATATTTTTCTTCTAAATTAGTGTTTTTGTTAGTCCTTAGTCCCAATTAAATCAAATTTATATGTACTTATATGCAAAGTTGTACCCCAACTTATGCGAATTTGACTTACGTGATTTTCGTCAGTTCCACCTATCATGTAACTTCGGGGTATTACTGTATTTTTAATTATTATGGTATACAATTTTTTAAAATCAATTTGGTGCATTGACAATATGTCTAGAGTTAATCTATTTATCTGATCTTTATATTCCTGTAAATTAAAGTTTATGAAGTATCTCCCAAATCAATTATATTCTACACTCACAAAATAATATATTATGGAACTTTTATAACTAGCTAAGGAATCTCTCAAGATTCCTTGAGATTCTTTAGCTAAAAATTAATATTAATTTCTAGCTAAAGAAAAATTAAATAATGCTATATTAATAATCTTAATGTTGAATACATAAGCATGTTTGCACTGATCATGTGTTCCAGTGCTAAAATTTCAAAATTTACAAAAAACTGACTAAATCAATTTGGTTTTTGAGAGGCTCATATAGAAAATTTATTATATTAATAATTTGTAAAATCATTTTTGTAATTACTAGCATATTTTTCTAAAATAATACAGAATTAAACTCCCATTTGATAAATAATTGAAATTATTATTATTTTAATTGTTAAATTTTAGAATAAGCCCAAATAAAATCATTATTATTATATTTTGTATAAAATATATACACAAAATTAAATCTTTTATAGAAATATAACTTAAGTTTACTATATATTTCATTGTGATAATTTACATATATAAATATAAAATTCACATGTAGTTTTTAAATGTTTTTACAAATTGATTTAATTTTTACATAACAAATTTATAAATCATTAATTATTAAATAAATTTTGAATGTAAAGTTTTACTTACAGTGCTAAGAATACACATAATATCAATGGACCCCAAAGATCCCCTAAAAATATAAACATTAAGATTCATATAAATCAAACTTTTAAATTATAATTATCAAAATTAAAACAAAACTGTGCACTTACAATCTTGTAGCAAAGCTTTCTTATGCTTAGGGTAAAGAACATGAAAAAATTTCAAACCAACTGCTTTCAAATCTCTTTTCTATCAAAGAAATAATGTTAAATATAAGAAGAAAATGTAAATGTAAAAATTATAAAGTAATATCTAATTATATTATTTCATAAGATACTAGTTTTCTTAAAGAAAATATACCTTAGTAGTACTATTATAAATATAAAATAAAAGATTTTAAAAATAACAAGAATATATCTTGGATTTTTATACATCATATATACAGAATATACCTAAATGGTAGATTTATCAAGGCTGCATTTCCATCTATTAATGGCTATCATTCAAGAAAATGTTAATGTGAGAGTGAAGAAATAACAAGAGATCCAGTCAACCATAATTCATAGATCTGGACAAAATTTTGCAGGATGGTGGCAGCCCATGTATTGATTCATCTGACAAAATCTTAGGTGTAGATACTCAACTATTTTTTTTTTTTAATAAATTTTTAAATTTTGCAATTTTCAACATTTTAATTACTATAATTCTGCAAAAATCTTAATATTTGAATAGTTGCAGTGATGGTATAACTAACTGCTATGCATATAATTTGGTTTGAGTCCAATGAAAACTTTTAAAGTAAATTTTATTTGAATTTATTCATTTTTTTATTTCTTTTTCCCATAATAACTATATTGCTTGAGAGCTGTATAGATTCTTTCTATTTATATGTAAAAAAATAACAATTAAATGCATCATTGTTTCATACTTTAAAGAAAATATTTTATTTTATATACTATATCATATTTATGAATATATTATTAAATATTTTTACAATTACTTTTATTTTCTGCCAATAATTCTTTCAATAGGTAAATATACATATTGAGAAACATAATACATCTGGCTCCTCAAGTTGCAAACGTAATTCATATGTAAGTTTTAATCATAATTCTGAATATAAAGTGAGTTTTTTTTGGTGTAATTGCCATCATATTGTAATATTTCTGTAATATGTATAATTTTATCTTATATTGGTTGCTAGAGCATTCGCTATCATAATGTTTAAAATTCTTGAAGAGTTTTTGAAATTTTCTGAAGTTTGAAAATGAAATTTTACATTCAGCTAACGTACTGCCATCTTCAGCAATAGATGAAATAAATATAAAATACAAAAAATGTAACATGATAGAACAGCATTTAAAATTTAAATACTATAAATTTATGCTTATTATGCATTTAGAAGGATTGTAAATATGACAATTTGCAACTAGAATGTTTATAAATTGAAGAGCCCATGTTTAATTTCAACATTTTCAGTGCAAATAAAGCAAATATGAATTGTTTATAGAAAGAATTTTTGACACGACAAAAATAATTGTAAAAGTATTTGTAATAAAATAATTTCTTTAAAGTGTGAAATAATGATGCATTTAATTGTTGTTATTTTTTGTGAGTAAATACAAGTTCAGAATAAGAAAATGAAAAACACAAAAATGAATAAATTCAAATAAAAATATTTTAAATGTTTCATTGAGATTCAACTCAGATTATTCATATAACAATCAGCTACACAGCCACTATAGCTAATGGAACATTTAAGATTTTTACTGAAATTAAAGTTTAATTACTCTAATTTCAGTAAAAAAATAAATATTCCATTAATTTCTAAGTCTTCTAATTAACATATTAAATTAAAAAATTGCATTCTGAAATTGAAATTTTCCAATGAAAAACTTCCTGGCTCCATGGCTCTGGGCTCCGATTCCAGCTTCAGCTCCCCAGCCCTGAACTGCACAAATTTGACCTAGGGTGTATGCTAAAGATGGTTCATTAAAGCCAAACTGTTTTGTATAGTAAAATGATTAACCTGTTCCATGCTGAGAGTTAAAAAAATCATGGTATTAATAAGCCAGTTAATTAAGCAATTAAGTCTAATTAAATTCATATAACTAAAAACTGCTCACATATAATATATTAAATGTTCACATATCATTAAAGCACAATCAGCAGTTAAAAAAGAAATAACTGTTTTAATAAACTTTTCAGTAAAAATGTTTTCAGTATCTAACAAATCAATGACATTTTCAGATACTGAAAACGTTTTTACTGGAAAAGTTTATTAAAACAGTTATTTCTTTTTAACTGCTGATTGTGCTTTAGTGATATGTGAACTTTAAATCTAATTAATATGCAAAAAATTAAAATCATGTTGTCTTGCTTAATTTTCATCAAAATCATTTGAAATTTTTACAATTTATTATGTTTTTTGTTCTCTTTCTAATAGTTAAGCATTTTTATAAGGTTATTTTTTGAAAGTTTTCATTCCATATATGAGATTACTGAAAACAATTTTATTACATGAATGTGCAGTAAATGGCCATGAATGGTATTTGCCATCAATGGCACCAGGGTTGGGGAGCTGGCTTGAAATAGGTTAGGCTCTGGCACCGGCTCCGGCTCCAGAGCGACAGTATATTCCAGCTGTGGCTCCAGCTCCATCTCCGGAGTCATTGTTTTAAAACTGAGGCTTTAGCTCCGACTCCAGCTCCAGCTCCATCACCATAGAAATTTTTTGGTATGATGACTACTACTGAAACATACTTATACTATCACATCATCATTTACCTTTTAAATTGATATATTGTTATCTGTATTTATAAGTAAAATTTTACTTTTTAAATTGATATATTGCTGTCTGTATTATTATTAATTTATTTTATATGTATATATTTAAAGTTTCAATAAAATATTTATTTTGACAAATGGCATTAATATTTTGGTAACTAAAAATCAAAGATCGCTTAATTTATTGATTTCAAATTTTTATCGAATTTTAAGTGCTAAAGTCAGGATGATTTCAAATTTTTATTGAATTTTAAGTGCTAAAGTCGGGGTAGGCTTAGGTTGCGCATTTTTACAAAGTGCTAAAGTTGGGGTAGGCTTATACACGGGTTGCACATTTTTACCAATTTTCAAACTCTAAAGTCGGGGGTTGGCTTATATTTGAGTACATATGGTAGATGGTTAGAAGCCGGAGCCAGCAGAAATTTTAATGGTTCCGGCTCTGGCTCCGGCTCCACTGAATATGATCAGCTTAGCTCTGGCTCCAACTCCGGCTCCTCCAAAAGTTCCTGGCTCCATGGCTCTGGGCTCCAACTCCAGCTTCAGCTCCCCAGCCCTGAATTGCACACAACAGTTTAATGTATATGTTACAGGACAAGCCAAAATTTAGGAAATATTAGAATTTCCTAATCAAAACAAGAACATCCTAACGCTTATCGGATATTCTAGCATTTTCTAGATTGAATAAAAAATGTTCGTCATTTTGAGTTCAAAGTCCAGAATTTCTAGTTTTTCCTAGTCAAAACTCAAAGTGGCAAACAAATCTAAACTTTCAAGCCAAATTTTAGCCCTTGAAACTATAACAAAGATCATCATTTCTAGTTCTTCCTAGCACAAACCTAAAAATAAAGTAAATGATTTTCAATATCTTTGTGGAAAGAAAATTTTTGTATTTATGGTAAATAAAAGATTAATTTATAAAAATACATAATAATCATAATGCATATTTATTACTTGACAGGAAATAACAATGAAATAAAAAATAAGACAACTTGAAAATAAAGCTATCATTAAAGAACTGAAATTGCCAATTTTTTATCTTTATGGATAAATATTTTTATTAGTCAAAGTCCAATATAAAATACAAAGTAAAAAATTTTAAAAGTTGAGCTGGATTCGGTAGGTTAAGCTGCCATATTAGGGCAAGCACAAGGGATATACTGTATCTGGCAGTAATTACTTATAGAATCCATCACAGGCTTGCAAACACCCATTACAGGGTCAACTGGATAGTTGAAAGATGGGATTCATCAGGCCGGGCCTGGACCCCTCCTGAAAAACTGGAAGTGTGGGACCTAGATCCTGCAGGGTAGTAACAGTGGCATACACAAAAGGGAGTGAATGGGTGATCTGCCCAGGCACCAAGCTGAATGCAGTCCAGTAGCATGAACTATCATTACTATTCACCAGATATTTGTATAAAAAGTTTTGTATAATTTTCAGTTTTTAAAAATTATTTAAGAAAGTGTGTGTGAAGTAAAATGTATGTTAAAAGTTAAAACATATATCTTTTTGGAGGGGAGAGGGAGGCAAAAAATAATGCCATCCTGGGACCAAAGATGGATCTGGACACATCACTAGGTGGTAAGCCACAGCTTTACCAAACGGTCATCTGGCCAACTTTAAAGTTGAAAAACAAAACTAAGTACCTCTTATTTATTTTTATAATGTAGGTTTTTGTAGCATTTAGAATTACAGAAAATGCTATTCTTTTTGCACAAACATAATTTAGATGCACAGTGCTTTGTGCATTGACAGTGGGTATCCTGTGCACTTCCACTGGTGCAAGTTGCAACCTTTCTCAATAAAATTTTTTTTTTTTTTTTTTGTGAAAAAAAATTTCTGCTGTCAAATATCAAACTCTGAGCATGACTACAATGTTGCAAAATTCCATTCTTTGTACTTACATTTGTGCATTAAGTACAGCATCAAAAATTAGTATTGTATCTATGGAAGTGGCATATTACCAACTTTTGTGACAGTATTAATGTGCCCAGAACAGTCGATTTTAATGTAAAAGATAACAGTGTCAGTAAGACTGATGCTTATTTTTACATAATTGTGCCTCTGAAGTTTTCATTTCAGTTTTCAATTTCAAATAAACATTCAATGCAATTTGCTTCATTTGACAGATAATCATGCAGCCTTTTGAGAAGGAATTTTATAATTACAATTTGCCATCAATTTAAATACAGTTAGAATTGATTGGAATGCACAGAGCATCATTGTGCATCTGATCATCATATATATTATAAGCATGCAGATAATTTACTATATGTTAAAATAATGTTAATATCATAATTTTATTGGAAGCTTATAACTTATTTGTCAAAATTTTCATTATTCTATGGCAATTTACTGTAACATCACAAATAATTCAGTGAACTATATCATTGGTGTAGTGATATAAATGAACTTCGGCTCTCTTATAGACTCAATACTGACTTCAAATGCTGTTGTCAAGTATAGCTGATATGAGTTGTCTTAGTTAATGTTAGAAATGATTGCCATAATATTTTGGAGACTTCTTCTTGCTCGATCAACATTAGGAATAACTATTGATACATTATCTTCAATTTTTGCTGCAGGGTGGCTACTACCAATAATTTGTTTCGTTCTTTTTTGAGTGTGATCGCAAAGACATAGCAGATGATTGTCTCACTTTTTCAAAATCTTTCTCCAACATATTGCTTTCGGTTAGGCTTATCTAACTGATAAGGCCAGAATAATTCTGGACCTCTGTTAGAGAAAGGATTATAATAAAAGTATATTTTGCATTTTAAATGTTATTCTATTTAATTCAATATTTTAAATTGAAATAATCAAAAAATAGAATAGCTGTGTTAAAAATTACTTATTGAAAGTATTTTTGAATAACTACCTTGTCAATTAAGTTTTGATACTGTTCTCATGACATGACATGAAATTGATTTTCCTTCATGTTCAGCTTTGAAATCCCATTGATAAATTTTTCTTTCTTGCTTGCACTAATTTTAAAAATTATTAGTTTGATAAAATACCATGCAACACACTAAAACAACTTCAACAAACAAAGCACATGTCTTAGGAAGAACTAGAAATGAAGATTTGGGTTTTGACTAGGAAAAACTAGAAATTCTGGACTTTGAATAAGAAATATTTTGACTAGGAAAAACTAGAAATTCTGGACTTTGAATAAGAAATGTTCACCATTTCGAGTTCAACCTAGGAAATACTAGAATGTCTAACAAGCATTAGAACATTCTTTTTCTGAAAATTTTAGTATTTCCTGAAATTGGGTTTGTCCTGTAATATATACATGAATAAATGGATTTTATCTAATAAGGAGAGGGCGCGGTCTGGGAAATGAACTTTGGAATCAAACTTTGTGTGGTGGTTGTTTACCCTTCATGAATTTTTTCCGGGAAAAAACTTAAGATTTAAAGACCTCTCGAATAACAAATTAATGAAAACTTATGAGATAAAATATTTCTTCATGTAAATATTTTTTTAAATAAAATGTATAAAATAATAGTTGTAACGAAAAAAAAATAATAATAATCGCACACCAAACCCGCGGCCCATACCGGCAGTCAGCACCGACGTACAGCGCAAAAAAATAATAATAATCGCACACCGAACCCGCGGCCCATACCGGCAGTCAGCACCGACGTACAGCACGCTACCGACTCAACTACTCGGCATTCTGACGTGTTCGAACATTTTTTATTATCTATAACAGCTATGAAAACTTTGAATCCATTTTTTTCGGAATTGGCTGAATAGTGCACCCTAATATTTTATCATATTAACACATGAAGGGTAAACTACCACCACACAAAGTTTGACTCCAAAGTTCATTTCCCAGACCGTGCCCTCTCCTTGTAAGATAATAAATCTATCTGAAGAACTTTAATTTAAGAGAAACCATATTTATCTGCTTTTGTAACTTACATTGTTTCTTCTATATTAGAAAAATATTAGGACAAATTCTTTACATAAAGTCAAATTTCTGTAAATTTGAGCTATACTATATTTCATGTAAAGAAAAAGGGCATTATCAATAAGCATACAAATACTCACAATAGTTTCTTTAACAGGTTCATCCAAAGTGTTAAATTCTTTCTCTTTAATTTCAGCTGCTGCAATTTCTCCTTCCAAATGAGCATCATACTGATATGAAGGAAGCTCGGCATCATGAAGACCTATTCCAGTACTTTCACGAGTGTGCTTGTCAAAATTAAGAAATTTAAAATGAATAAGTGCAATTCAATTTAATAAATTCTAATATATAAAGAAAATCTTGAAATGATAGTTAATTTACTTTTTCTAACTTATTATATACAACAATAATAAAACGAAGTATTTTTAGCAGAAAAATGAGAATTATGTGGAATCTTTTTCTGATAAAAGTGTTTCATTTTGGTCAGCATTGTTATGTTTCAGTACAGAAGTTATGAATACTCTATTATATACTTTAAAGAATTAAATCATTATTTCATTGAAATAGAAAACATTTTTGTAACATATCATAACACATCATAACTGATACATAAATCATGAAAATCATTAGAAATAAGGAACTGATCTCAAAAGATTCATATCCTTGTATTATTTAAATATTATGTTGTAATATAATTTCCAACAACATTTGCTATCAAATATTGCATATATAATTGTGTCAGCATATTATAACTAATTATCCAAGCAGAGAGATATAATTTTCTTAACCAATTAATAAATAAATTTCACCAAGAATGTGATGAAATCTCTCCCAGTTTGAATGGCATTAATAACTAGATAAAAAGGCAATAAAAAAAGTTTCAAAAATAAATAATTTACATATTATAGATACTTAAAATTCAATAAAGAATTATAAAATTATGAGATGTTTTTTTTTTTCACATTGCACATAAAATAAATTTCTATAAAGAATTAAAAATCAAAAAACACAATTTTTTTGTAATTTTTGTTTAGGTGATGTAGATAGAGATAGAAGAAAAATTATTTGTTGATTACTTAGTTTCATTCTGCTTATATAATATATATAAAATAGTAGTTTCTTTGTATTAAATATTTAAAAGAAAAATTAACATATTTCTGAAATGCTCAGAAATTGGTATTTAATTTTTTTGCAAAGTTTTACTATGGATCATCATCTCTTGATCTATATTAATTTTGTTATGCCAGCATATATTACAACAAAATTCTTCTTTCACCTTGCATTCTTTTCCAAATTTATTAAATATTTTAAATTTTATGTTATTTCTCACATAAAAGATATGAATATTTTATAACATATTAATTTTAGTAACTTCTTATCTATCAAACCAGTTCAAAGCTGAAGCTGACACAGTATTTAAAATATTGACAATATTTTATGTTACAGAGCTGATTCTAAATATTGACAGATGACGAATTAAAGACCAAAAGTGATTAATATTTTTTTTTTTGCCAATAAAGAATTAAAACAAATTTATAAAATTCAAACCATCCAAACATTATATAATTTTTTACATATTTTTAATTTGGTATTAAAAATTTTTAATGGTTCGATAATTTTATTTAAAAATTTATGATTAATTTAAACTTACAATGAAATCAACTTCTTCCATATTTTCCATTGCTCACATTGCGCTCTCTTACGACAAGATTTCATGTAAAGTTTAATATGAAAATTTTTTTTTGCCAATAAAGAATTAAAACAAATTTATAAAATTCAAACCATCCAAACATTGTATAATTTTTTACATAATTTGGTATTAAAAATTTTTAATGGTTCGATAATTTTATTTAAAAATTTATGATTAATTTAAACTTACAATGAAATCAACTTCTTCCATATTTTCCATTGCTCACATTGCGCTCTCTTACGACAAGATTTCATGTAAAGTTTAATATGAAACGTAATTTATATAAAATATTATAAATTGATATTAAATTAATTAATTAAGTTGTTGGATTAAACTACGAAAGATTGAAAAATAATTATTTTTAATTCAGCAAATATAATCATAATCGGGAAATACGTTAGAAATTATTAAAATACAATAAATTTTTGAATTAAAATAAATAAATTTTATAATGAATACAACTTCTAAGCATTAACATTAATAAATTAATAAAAAACGGCTATGTTTAATCCGGACTACAATTAGTCATATTATAGTCTGGAAAAGCGCGTCAGTTATATCCAGAAGACGAAAATTTGTATGAAAAGTTTAAGCCCAGCATTGAACTTCTTTCCCTACCGTCCTTTGGATCTACTATGGGATTAATATGAAACGTAATTTATATAAAATATTATAAATTGATATTAAATTAATTAATTAAATTGTTGGATTAAACTACGAAAGATTGAAAAATAATTATTTTTAATTTAGCAAATATAATCATAATCGGGAAATACATTAGAAATTATTAAAATACAATAAATTTTTGAATTAAAATAAATAAATTTTATAATGAATACAACTTCTAAGCATTAACATTAATAAATTAATAAAAAACGGCTATGTTTAATCCGGACTACAATTAGTCATATTATAGTCTGGAAAAGCGCGTCAGTTATATCCAGAAGACGAAAATTTGTATGAAAAGTTTAAGCCCAGCATTGAACTTCTTTCCCTACCGTCCTTTGGATCTACTATGGGACCAGTGGCGGCTCGCCCATTAGGGCTGCAGGGCTGCAGCCCTCCCACCAAAGTGAAAACATTTTTAAATTATTATAGCTATTACATTACTATGCAATTATTTTACAAAAACATATTTTTTCCGTTCGTAGTATATTTATTTTTGAATTGTAGGTACTAGGTACCTCGATAGGCGCTCTGTATGTGTGTATTGTATGAGTCAGTGCGATTGCGTACTCATCAGGACTGCAGTCAGTGCAGACTGAGTCACACCACATAACCGTAAACGGGCCGTTGCTAAGATACCGGCTATACGGATCCGTTTTGCTGGACGAAATCGTTCAGTGGAAACCGCGCCTAAAGCTGTGGCTTACCATTCTGGAGGATCCGGGGGTCTCACTCCTCC
>AYEL01082839.1:0-48314 GCA_000484575.1 Olivierus martensii | reverse complement strand
CTAGCACAAAAAGTTAATCGGAAGCCGAAAGGCATCGTAAAAATGAATTTTTCTGAAAAGAAAATACGATTGCATAGACCAGGGGTGGCCAAAATGACTCTACAAGTGCCGCCAGGTAAAGTATATCCCTTGTGCAATATGGCGGCTTACCTAGCTAACCAAACCAAACCAAGTCACCGTACAGGGGCGCCTTACAAGATTATTTAGCCACTATTGTCTTTAAAAAAATATAGATGGCGCTATAAAAGAACTTTGCAGCAGGGCGCCGACTACCCTAGGGCCGGCTCTGATAGAAACTGTTATCTTTTCTAATTGTAGATTTCTTAATTTTAAATGATCATCAGCACTTTTTGTTTCTATTTTTTCATTGTAAAATATAATTCCATTTTGTTGTTTTTCCATCGCGTCAGTTTCGAATGGTTTTGCTTTTTTTCGTTTTGTCATTTTACTCATTTTATCAGAACCTGATTATAAATATTTCATTCTTTCCATAATCCAATTACTGTAATTTATTTTTTTTCTATCTCTAAATTGATAAAAAAAGTGCCATTTTGTTGTTTTTCCATCGCGTCAGTTTCGAATGGTTTTGCTTTTTTTCGTTTTGTCTTCTTTCCATTAAATTATTTTACTCATTTTATCAGAACCTGTTTATAAATATTTCATTCTTGGGAGATCCATAATCCAATTACTGTAATTTATTTCTTTTCTATCTCTAAATTGATAAAAAAAAGTGTTTTAATGAAAAAATTATCTGAATATCGATGAATATTTATTGAATATATTATATCTAGCACAAAAAGTTAATCGGAAGCCGAAAGGCATCGTAAAAATGAATATTTCTGAAAAGAAAATACGATTGCATAGGCAACTTTTGCATTGGCCAATCTTTTACATTTCATGCGTCGATTTTTTCATTTTTTAGTTAAGATGCGCCATACAAAGTTATAACACTTTTCAGCCTTTTTAAAATATGGTAATATGAATATATTTAATAGTTAGATTTATATGTATAGATATAGATACAGTGATATCTCGGTATACGTCCGTTTTGGAATACGTTCAACTTGGTATACGTCCTGTTTGGATGCGAAAAATTTTGCTTGGTATACAACCGACTGGCGTGCTAGAACTTGTATGAGTCTGTTATATGTTCTCTTAGAAAACACATTCCTTATATAAAAATTATAAGAAATCGTAATAGCATATACGACATGTCTGGTCATTGTAGTCAATGTCATATTTCCGAAACATCCTGAAGAAAAGGCAGAAGCAAAGTTCTTTGGACAGATTTTTAGTAAAAATCAAACCTGGTGAGTCTCAACAAGGTCCAAGTAGGGAAAAGAGAGAAAAAATAGAGAGAGAGAAAAACACCAGAATTTCAGATTCCTGAAGTTAAATTGGAAGCGGACTCTCCTTCCAAACAATAATATCTCCTTCTCTTCCCTTCTCAGTATCATCCTAATAGGCACTCGACTCTTCTCAGCAACGTAGTGAGATTAAATTTTCATTTTATTTTCATCCACTGTAATTGCTTTTGTATTTATGTATTTTAGTATTAAGCAGCGTTTAAATTATTTTATACAATCCCATCAATGTATAATATGCCAATAATAGGATTTTTTTCATGGGAACGGATTAATCATTTTCTCTTCATTTCTTATGGGAAAAATTTGTTTGATATACATCCTGTTTGATATAAGTCCAAGGATCTGGAACGGATTAAGGACATATACCGGGGTACCACTATATGTATAGATGAGATATTCAGTAAACCTAATCAAAGTTAAACTTAAGGAAGAATAAAGAACAGACGAACAGGATAAGTTTTGTTGGTTTACTCATTAACAAACATAGAATGCTTTATTTCTCAAAATGAATATATATTTCCGCGACTTTCGTTGCATTTGCTATACTGTTCGTCAATACATAAGCGCTCTCGCACATAAAAACCGAAAGTTTAAAAAGTTTGAGTTTTCAAAAATCCAGATTTATAATTATTTTTTGAAACATTTCACAATTAAATTTTGGGAAGTCTTGTAGCAAAGGAAACAAACGTTAATCAATAGAACTTTTCGGAAAAATATACTTATTTTTGCTTAATAATAAATTATTATAATTAGAATTAATATTATATAGAGTAGGCCATGATAAACCGAACCCAACCAAGTAATCTTTTCCACGTCGGGTTCGGTTTATCTTGGCCCATCCTGTATTTCTCATATATAATAATAGAATTTCTGAATTTTTTTCTTTATTAAGATGAAGAATTAATTTCCTGACTTTAGGATAGGTTAATTTATAAAAAAATTATTTAAAAGTCTAAACCACCATAATTCGTAAATTTCCTTGCAACAAAATCTTTGTTGACTTTAGGATAGGTTAATTTATAAAAAAATTATTTAAAAGTCTAAACCACCATAATTTGTAAATTTCCTTGCAACAAAATCTCTCTTGAATATTTCGTGATCAACTGCATTAAAGTAAACTGCCGTTTATTTTAATTATTTTTCAAAAGATATTTCTTCTTTTCTTATAAATCAGTATAAAAATATTGCCCATTATCATAATGGAATTTTTTTCCATTCGAGCATCAAGGAATTTTGTCCACTATCTTAACGGGTTTGAGCATTTTATTAGCATATCAGCGAAAGATATTTCTTCTTTTCTTATAAATCAGTATAAAAATATTGCCCATTATCATAATGGGATTTTTTTCCATTCGAGCATCAAGGGATTTTGTCCACTATCTTAACGGGTTTGAGCATTTTATTAGCATATCAGTAAAAATTCTATCCACTATCTTAATGGTTCTAGGATTCTAGTTCACTTTTCGACAACCTCGAATTCCTAATATATTCCTATATATTAGGAATTCGGATTTAGCGCTAATAATTCCTATGAAGTATTAGCGCTAAATCCGGGAAACTGTCACGAAACTATTTACGACGATTATTTTTTAAGTCCTAATTATTATATTCTGTAATGTTTAATATGATAAGTCGGCCGGATGGCCGCGTGGTAAAGCTTTGGTTTACTACCTGGAGTATCCGGGTCCCACACCTCCAGTTTTTTCAGGAGGGTTCCGGGTCCAGCTCGTTGAACCCCATCCTTCAACCATCCGATTGACCCCATCATGGGTGTTGGCCAGCCTGTGATGGGTTCTATAAGTGGCCGCCACCAGATACAGAATATCCCATGAGGATATGGCGGTTTAATATAACTAACTTAATATGATAAATATACAATAAACTTCAAATTTCCAGAGAAATGTAATGTTAGACATCTTTTGTGCTATTCAAAGGTTGCCACCAACCATACCTCTACATTCATAAAAATTATTGTTCAATCTTTTTAATATGAAGCCGCCATATCGCACGAAGGATATTCTGTATCTGGCGGCGGCCACTTATAGAACCCATCACATGCTGGCCAACATCCATGATGGGGGTCAACCGGATGGTTGAAGAATGGGATTCAACGGGTGGACCCGGAGCCCTCCTAAAAAACTTTAGGTATGGGACCCGAATCCTCCAGGGTGGTAAGATACATCTTTACCACGCGGCTATCTGGCCGACAAGTTTGTTCGGAAATCGGGCTGTTCGTAACTCAGATACTGTTGTTATTTTGTCTCTAAAAATACTGATATACCTTTATACACTGTATATCGTAGTATATTTCACAATTGGACCAATTAAAATTTATTTATTTCACATATAAAGCGAATAATTTTTAGTGTAATCGCCGCCATCTTGAAATATTGACATGATATTTTAACTAATTGTATAATTTTAAGTTTTATTGATTGCTAGAGTATTTTGCTATCACATTACTTAAAATTATTGAAGTTTTTTTGAAATTTCGTGAAATTTGAAAATGAAATTTCACGTTCATAAGTGCGAATGTTCTTAACTAGAAGAGCGCTTGTTTATTCTTTGGCATAATCTATAGTTAAAGAATTTGATATTCGTTGGAGTTACTTAGAATATTTACAAAGTATTTATAAGAATTTGAATGTATGGATGATACTTTTTAATCTGATTTTATATAGATTATATACAATATTTCAATACAATCGAGCTCAAAGTAATAACTGTACTTAATGAATTTATAAGCTAACATATTGTTGTTAAAAGGTTTTTCTCAATAAAACAGTTTTTAATCTAAAGATGTATAAATTATACGAGTACTTACGAAAAATTTGTAATATGCAAAAAATAGGCCAAGTATAGAAAAATTGTAGCAAAAACCCTATTTTTCATTACAATATTTCGCTTACTTTCTACATATTACAATTTATAAAATCATATACTGTAATAAGGGAGAGAAAGCTCATTTATCGATAATGTTAACTCTTGAGTTATTCAAAACACGACTTATAACTCAAAATATAGTCAATTTATTCAGCATTGGTGTAACTCAATGCGGTAATTCATGGTGTCACCCCTTCTCTTTCAATATTGTATAAAATGTTTGGTCGTTAGAAAGCGTGGATTTCAGAGTTCATAGTCATTCATTGTTAGAACCTAAACCTGAACATTAAACGCTATACATACATATACTAGGTACCTTAGTGCTTATTTTGTGTCATATTTAAGTGATCGCAATTGAAAACTCATTTCACTGATATTAGGTATTTGAACACTAAAATTACTTTATTATATAAATTATTTTGTTATATATAATTAATGTAAACAAAAGTCAGGTGACGTCATAATCAGCTGATTATTTCCTGCCATAATCTACGACATGGACTTTCCCGTTCATAATCAAGCGTGGGACTAGTTGCTTTGTTTTTCTGTTAAATCAAAACTATTTTATCGAATTTTCTGTGTGAAGAAACAGCAAAATCATATCATTTACAAGTCGTCAAGCTTTTTCAAATTAAAATTGATTTTATGGATGCATCTGAAAAAGTATATAACAACTAAAAAGGAGACAAGGAACAGGATACAATAATTCGGACAAATTTGGAGGAGAGGTTCTTGAATTTTTAACATACGTTTGAAAACATTGGGTGTCATCCAGTGCGGGCCGCACTTCCTGTATCCCTAGTAACGTCACTGAATTTATGAGAAATATTTAATTTAATTACATTTTATTAAAGATAAGTTTTGGCGAGCAAATTTAATAAAAAAAATTAAACGACTGAAAAGTGTTGACAAATGAAATTCGATAATGGTCTTTAGAAATTAGTTTATAGCCAGGAGCGGCTCGTACATAGGCACTGCGGAACTGCAGTACCCCAATTTTCTCTCTATATAAATATATTTATATTTGCTTGTAATATTTAATTTTATCAATAACAACCTTATACAATTCTCTTATTTTTTATAAAAAAATAATTTAAAAAATCTATCTTGTAGCCATTTAGGAAGCCAAGGATGCTAGCGGCACTGTGTTTCCACAGTGCCGTATTGTTACATGCGAAAACAGATGCACGTCATAGTGACATGCGTAGATGGCAGCTATTAGCATAATGCGTCACTATCCATGGCGCAGTTCTACTGTTGTTTATAAGCAGGCTGTGATATAAGTGTTTATCACAGAAACCAACTCAACGCTGAACTGCAACAGAATATCTCATCCACCACCGATCTCATCTCAGTCTACTGGCCATCGCAGAACGTCCCGTTTACTACTCACATCAAAGCTTTAGAAAAATACGTCCACAATACCAAACGTTTCTAATCCACCAAACAGCTCGGAGGACAAAGTGAACCTAAAACCTCCATATCAGAAACAGAAGAAGAAGAAGAAGAAGAAGTGTTTATCACAACATCTCGGAGGATAAAGCGGTGGCTACACCCTCCATATAAACAGAAAGAAGTGTTTATCACGTTTGCTCCGTAACACAACATCTCGGAGGATAAAGCGGTGGCTACACCCTCCATATAAACAGAAAGAAGAAGTGTTTATCACGTTTGCTCCGTGTCTTTAAATATTTGGACATTATACTTAAAGACAACATTTTGAATTATATTAAAGTGTATAATTTTATCGACAATAAACAATATTTTTTCATTCTTAACTAGTTTTTTTTTTATTTTTTACCATAATTTTGCTATTTTATCCAAATACGTATACACTCTATTTACAGTGTTTATGCATATTACGAAAGTTGCAGCACCTCACGATTTCGAGTCACGACCGGCCACTGTTTATAACTAAAAAAACATTAATGATAATTTTTGAATTCCTTTCTCCTGTTTAACATTTTCTTATCAGAGGAACATTTAAACTAAAATGTTTATCTTTAGCAATACTAATCTATCCAAAAACGAAGTTTGATCTATCGACTTTAATAATTTTATTCTTAATATTATTTATACATTATTTACATTAACACATTCTTAATATCATTTACGCGTTAATTTAAAAATTTATATTTTGCTTTCAGTTCCGCTTTTGTTTTTTTTTTAATTATACAGTAAATGATATGAAGAACCAAGTTACAACTAATCTGAGTTTCGATAAAGGTAAACAGCACTGAATTATGTACAGATAAAAACTTGATCGGAGTTGATAACGTTTGCAATCATCTGATCAACACTTTAATCTCGAAAGAATTTCAAATCTGCAAATTAGCAACAAACAAAATATTCCCGTTTCCTAAAATAATTCATAAAAATTCGCACAGTTTCGTAATGTCGATGTCCATGCGAATTACTCTGTGATCGCTTCCTAAATTGCAGTCATCCACTCTCCAAGTTATATAAGGTCGAAGAGAATACGTGCAGAGAGATAAATCCCCGATTTCGTCTCCATTTTTAGATAAACATATCGGTGTGCCATCGTTTAAAAGATGAAAATCACAGTTGTGTAAAATATTTTCTATCTTCTCGCCTAAAGGTTTGTTAACATGATCTCCCCACTGAGTCGAACAAATATTAAAATAACCCAGAATGATGCTGTTATCGGTTAAAGATGGCAGTAACGGATAAAGATCGAAATTCGGATTCAACGCGTAAGGAGAAAACATATTGACAATTGTCAGTTGCAATTTTTTTAAAGATAACTTCAAAATCTGGAAATCTGTAATTTTGTCTTTCGTATTAATGGAAATATCTTTCAGATCTGCGCATATCTTCTCGTTGAATATAGCCATAACACTTCCAATTTTAGGACCCTCGTGATTATTTTTCATGGTAACATAACCAGGAATACGAAAAGATTTTTTCTGAGGAGCATCTTGGAGCAAAATTATATCTAAATTTTCGTCATTTATATATTTTAAAAGTTCGTTTTCGTTACCTTCGAGTCCGTTGCAGTTCCACTGAGCAATCCTCAATATTTCGTTAGAATCCTCTTTAAACTGTAAGTAATACTGATTAATCCTTACGTAATACTCCATAAATTTTTCATAGCAGTTCTTTAAACGTTTGTATTCAGACTGAAAACAGGAAATATCCGTAAAATCAATGGCATGAATGTTTACATCGATGTCGTTAAATTCCTCAAAATCACAAATGGCGAACGTAAATCTCGAAAGAAAATTTTCGTCTGTCGATTCGGAGGAAGTGTTCATTACTATAAAATTTTCCACGAAAATCTGATGGTGGCTTTTAAAACAGTCGAATTCCTTTATGAAGTTGTTAAAACTTTCACAGAAACTGTCAAAATTACAGTTAATTTCATCCATTGATAGTTGCTCAACGACACTTTCCATTGAATAGAAAAAATCATACATAGAAGATTCACTGTTCCTCATGAGTAGCACGTTATCTTCTATATTATGAAAATCAACTTTACTATTACTGATGGAAGTCATGGTGTTACTATAAGCACTACACTCATCGAAATGCTATTTAAATCTTCACCATCGGTTTTCCTCATGAGTAGCACGTTATCTTCTATATTATGAAAATCAACTTTACTATTACTGATGTAAGTCATGGTGTTACTATAAGCACTACACTCATCGAAATGTTATTTAAATCTTCACCATCGGTTTCGGTTTCGTTTTATCTTCAAGGATATATTTAAAACGAAAACGAAACCAAATAAACAGATACTTTATCTGCATTTCCGCTATTGTAATCAATAAAAAAAGCTTATGATTGAAATATATTACGAAATTCTAAATATCGAACGTGGTTTGTTAATCGTCATCATTTTTTTTAATATCAAAGTCTTTGTTTTAGTTTATTTTTAGGAAAAATGAATTAAAACAAAGAATTGAATATTAATGAACTATTTGCGGAATACCGCAATCATAATAATAAAGCAGTGGTCACACTGTGCAAGTTTTCGCCGCGCGCGCGACTGCAACAGCTATGGCTCTTCCAACAAATTACTAAACCCCTCCGAATAGCGCACGACTTCGACCGTGCTTGAAAACAAGAGAGTTTGTTTTCCTGGCGACGCGCGACGGTTGCAAGCTCGCAACCAATGAAAAGCGAGAAAATTTTTGACGCATGCAAGAAAGAAGGACGATTTTATTGTGCATTGGCAATCTCATTGGCAGATTATCCATTGCATCGAAAAACTACGTTTCACAGTGTGACCACTGTTTGGCGATTGCAACTCGTTGCCGTTGCTGTTGCAATCGCGCGCGCGGCGAAAATTGTACAGTGTGACTACTACTTAAATGAGTTCAAATTTTGCTTTCTCCACCTCAAAACAAACGTACAGCACACGTTTTTATTATTATAATTTTTAAATTAGACACTGACTTAAAAAAAAACAAAAAAAAGCATTATGCCGTGTACGATGTGCAAGCGACGCGATGCTCTACTATGCGATACTACGAGCGACAGAAAAACATAATCTCGACGCGTCCCACATGTATTATATTGTAGCGCCGCGTAGCATCGCCTGCTGTAGCTGAAATACAAACTAGTTTTCTGGATGCGACAGAGACAAATTATCATGGCTATCGAGTTCGATTGAGGTTCTAATAAGCGAAATTTATTTAAAAAAACCTGTATTATGGAAAATGAGAGATAAAAATTACCATAATTGGCATTTAGTAGTGAGACAATATTTCATTATAGACGCTACAGTAGCGCTTCTGGTGGGACAGACTATCACTCATAACGTAGCATCGCATCGTACAGCGTCGCGTCGCTTGCACGTCTGACACGGCCTTACAGTAAGACTCCACTTAACGCTGTTTCGATATAACACGGTTTTTTCGAATTCTATGTTTTTTATTGATTCAATTTGGCGTGATTTTTCAAGCCGTTATACTCACATAAATCCGAAATTGCACGAATTTGTTGCTTGATACTCCTATGACGTCTCGCACTACGTTTGATATCAGTGCAGTACAATACTTACGAAAGTTTACAGCGGTCACAGTTCATATTTACGATCGATCATCAACGTTATTTTATAGAACAAAAATAACCATTATCCCATTTTAGTTTTAACCTAAATGCTTCAACTTCGAACTATAGTTTCCGAGGAGTCACATTTTCCTGCCGACACTCCAGCCCTGCTTTACGTTCCTTCAAGTTAGAACGTTTTTCTTTCATCGATATTTTTTCGTTGTTTATAGTTTATTTAAGCTGATTTTGTGTGCCTTTTGTTCTTTATAAAATGTCCATAATTAATGTAATCAATAGTAATAATACATGTTACAAAATAAAATAAATGGTACATATATTTTTTTATTCACTGTTTCCATTATTTACGTGTTAAAATGACCTCGTTTAACGCTGTTTCATTTAGCACTTGTTTTTTTTAAACGCATCCACCGCGTTTAAAATAAAATAAATGGTACATATATTTTTTTATTCACTGTTTCCATTATTTACGTGTTAAGATGAGCTCGTTTAACGCTGTTTCATTTAGCACTTGTTTTTTTGGAACGCATCCACCGCGTAAAATGGGGTCTTACTGTATATATATGTAAGGATAAAGAAATGCAAGTTATACTGCATCTGAAGTCAACTTTGCACAGGTGTTGAATATGCAGATTTTTATTCAATATTTCGATCTTCTAAAAAATTATTATTCAATATTAATAGAAACTCACCTGATAACAATTAGTCAAACAAACAACACTGCCATTTATTGGAAAAACCCATGATTCATCGTATGGAGTAGATAAAAATTTGTCCTTGAAAATTTATAGATTCTTTGAATTATTGTTATAATTCATAAAGTATTATGCAGCCAAACTAAGGAGAAAAATCTTTGTTATACATAAACCATTGTAAAGAATTAAAGGTATATATTTATCGAATATTCAACTATAAAAAACATTATTTTTATTCATCAAACCAGCTAAAGGAAACAACTAAGTTTTACTTAAAAAAATGATACACTAAGTACCAAATTTTTGCTGATTAATATAGCAAAACGTCGGTATTTACTGTTTAATATGTAAATTTGGTTTAGTGAATCAAATTTATATATTATAGACTAAATTAATGAAGTAGACATATAGTCAATAATCATGATCTTTATCTTTAATCAGCTGAGCTAACTAAATTACAAAAACAGATTAAGATTTTATAAAAATTCAAAAAATTATTTAATGATCCAGCCATAACAAATATAATGTTCTAGTACAGCTGTTCTGTAATGTAGCCACCAAATAATTATAGTGAGATCATAAAATAATACTTCCGTGTATGAATGAAGTCAGAGTTTAAGGAAATAGTGTGTATAAATTATACACTATTTCCTCTGTATTGTACTTATAAACTATCCTGTTCAGGAAAAATTAACAGATGCTATCAATGAAATATTGTTATACTAAAGTGATCAAACTTTCACTAAATCTAAATAACATTTGATTTTGGATTAATGAAAGTAATTAAATAAATGATTTTTTCAAATAAAAACTGAATGATTGAAGAAAAAAATTTATTTTCAAGTAATATAAAAACAAAATAATAATAATTTACTATCACATTAGTGAATCTCACAAAGGATACACAGTGGCAACCACTTCAAATCCCGATATGGACTGGTTAACACTTATATATGATTAATCAATCAGAATATTGACAAATAGATTTCAACATACTGGGCCTCCTGGAAAATTTGGAGGTGCAAGAATTTGAATTAAATCCAGATATGCATCTTTACATCTTTTATTCTTTATATCATGAATATGCTCTTCCTTTATTAGCTGCATACAGTGGTCACAATATAAAGTAGGTATATGCATATGTTATGGATACCCCTTGCATATTTAGTTACTGCTCATAATATAAAGTAGGTATATGCATATGTTGTGGTACCCCTTGAATATTTTCTATTTTTTTCAAGTGGCAAGTAAATCCTTTATCACATCACCATCTAGTGACATTATTTTTGCATATGTTGAAGAAAGATAGCAAATCTAAAGCGGAATAGAATCGAAGAAATAGTACTGCATTTGTTAATTTTAATAAAATATAATACAAAATAATTAATAATAATCATCATAGTGTAAAGAAGAGATGAACAAGAGATGTTTTTATATTGCAATAATTTTAATTTTGCAAAACATCTCAGCAAATAATAGCATCTTAAAATATCTTACATAAATGAATTTTACTATCAAGTTGACAAAGAAACAATCACTATTTCTTCTTCAACTTGAGAATGATCTGTCTGTTGGGCCAAATAATCCATTAGGCACAATAGGCATGACACATGAGCATATTGTGCCTAGTAGATAATTCCTTTATTCTACTGAAATTTCTTTTCCACTAATTCCTTTAAAGGAATTATTCTTGGCACTATTCTGGTGTCTAGTGGATATTTCCTTTAAAAAGGAATTATCCTCTAAGCACAATATCCTTAAAAATTCCTTTCTAAAAAGCAAAACTGTGATATTTAAATTTTCTTTATAGTAAAATATTTATTATAAATTTACTTATAAAACATTTAATTTTTTTATTTTACATTTCTAACTTCATAGTGCAATATTACACAATCATTGTTCTTTGTTTTTGTTACAGTTAATACCTTTTCCTGCCTGTTTTTCTTTTAATCATGATCATTATTAACTAAAAAATGTGTACAATATTTGATTCTATCACAAAATATAACAATCTTTTAGTACTATCACCACTTTATAATTACTCCAATAGTATTAAAAAATAATAAAATTGATATTATAGTAATAAATATTATTGTAATTGTTTCTGGCACATTTATAAAAATGATCTAAATATAAAATATTCTCAAAATATTAGTAAATTTAAAAGGAAATAAAAAACAAAAGTTATGTAAAAGATGGATCTGAATCCAAGTCTAAATATTATGATACAATTATATCATATAAGCAATCATAACATTGAATATAAGACTATACTCGTAGATATTTATTATGGAATGAAATTTTCAATTTAAAATTATTTTGAAATTTTTATTTGAAGTTTTATATTAAATTGTACTGTGGATAGTTGATTGCATTCACTCCACATTAACTTCAAAATTTCATTATGAATGCCAGCTTTTAAATCTTGCTTTCCATTTTTTAATAATATTTAGGAATAGAATTAATTTATGAAAATTGTTCTTAAAGTTATTATTCTAAAAATGATTTCCTTTAATAAAATGTTTTATATAATTCTTACAAATTTAGACTATACTATATTTAAATATAATGCATTTATGAAGTTTATTTATATAAGTTGAAAAAGTTCGTAACACATAATTTACTCTAATAGATACCAAACACACTGTATATACTATATATCCAAGGTGGCCAAATTGCAGCTTGCGAGACACATGCAGCTCTTTGGTATCTTCAATGAAAATAAATACTGGTAGTTCATATGGAGCAAATATCCATTTAATTTAAAAAATAATATATTTGAAATTTGTTCACTTATTCTAAATAGTAGTATGCATCAATATGAAATAAATGCATGTGAAATATATAAATAAACAATTTTTGAAACCATGGTTAAGATTACTTGAAAAATACTGATGCAGCTCTCATTGGTGCAGAAAGAAACTGATTGCAGCTTTCAAGTATTTGAAATTCTCTATGTGGCTTATATTGATATGAAATTTGGCCACCCTTCTAGCAGCTTTCAAGTATTTGAAATTCTCTATGTGGCTTATATTGATATGAAATTTGGCCACCCCTTCTATACAAGTATACTACTAAATGCATGTTATTGATAAAACCAATTAATGATATATTCAAGAAACATCATTAAAATGCATAATTATAAAGCGAATTTTGATAAAAGTTCCTATCAAATCCTCATTTTATAATTAGATATTGCTATATCATCTAATTATAATAGCAATACCATTGCAATATAAAAAATATATATTTTTTTTTTTAATTGAATTCTTCTATGAGAAGTACTACTTCATTGGATTTGAAAAATTATCTATTTATTTCAATGAATAGCATATTGTTCTAACACCTGAAAGTTCATTAAGGAAAGAGTTAGCTCATATATTCAAATTTTTTTCAAAGATTTTAAATTTTTACCAGTTTTTAAACCCTGAAATAAGGGAATCAACTTATACACAATTATATATGGTAGTTCAAAAGTTATTAAAATTATTTCAAAATTTGAATGATCATCATTTTAAATGATATGCACTGTGTGTTAAAATCAGCTTTTATGGTTTGACCATCCTGTTAAACTTCATAAAAATATATTAATTAGTTTAAAATATATTAGAAAAGTATCTTGAAAATTTAAATGCTTACAAATTTTAAACAGTTGTAGTTGTTAAAATATATGGATCTTAAATATATATATAGGAATATATGAATACAGTGGATGATCGGTTAACGAACATAATTCGTTCCAAGACAATATTCATTATCCGAATTGTTCGTTAACTGATCATCGATTTACCATAGATTTTTATGAGAATTTGATTAATTCGTTCTGGAGACTCAAAAAAACAAATAAAAAATTATATAGTTTCTTACTATGTTTATTTATATGTAATAACAATAATATATACATATATAATCTTGCATTTTAATCTATTATGTTTATTTTCAGATAAAGAATCTGTCCAATTTCGATTGTTTTCTCTCTTCTTCAGGATTTTTTGGAAGTGATTAATAGCACTGTCATGGTAGAGATTCCCATGCCTATTGATCTCAACCTGATATGGGTGCCATTCTAATACCAAAATATTGTAAAATCTCTCTTATTGATAAAACCAATTAATTTAGTTCATTTTAATTGGAAAAAACTACTGTTCCCCCATCCTTACCCATAAATCCACGAATATGCAAGGCCTAAGCCTGTCATTCCATTAGGTTAGTTAAGCCGTCATATCCTCATGAGATTTTTATCTGGTGCAGCCACTTATAGATTTCATCACAGGCTTTCCAATACCCATGATGGGATCAACTGGATGGTTGAAGGGTGAGGTTCAATGGTCCAGACCTGGACTCCCCTGAAAAAATTGGAGGAATGGGACTTAGATCCTTCAGGATGGTAAGCCACAGCTTTACCAGGCAGCCATCTGGCCGACTTATCATTCCGTCAGTCCACGGATCCCACAATTTGTTCTGAGAAGTGTTCGTTATCTGAACATAATAATTTTTTGCGAAAGTGTTCGTTATCCGAACTGTTCATTAACCAATCACCCACTGTATATTGTTATCCATATAGTGGAATATATGGATAGCTAAATATGTTTAACAAAATTTCATAGAAATCTATTAATTGGTTCAAATGTTACTAATAGGCTCTCAGACAAATAAACAAATGTTTATTAGTCTTACCTTCATTTAGAATGTAAGCTAAAAAACTGTGGAATTTAAAATCTTAATATACAAATATAAAATTATATTATTTTGAAATCGATGGCTAAGGAAATATAATAGATCTACTAATGGAGTTATTTTGTTAAAAACAATTTGTTGTCATTGACAAACTTTTTAAAAATTGATAATAATAATAATAATAATAATATAAATCCATAATTGATAATAATATAAATCCATACACAGGTTTCACTCATTTTACAGATTTTCATGTTAATGAACTGTTAATTTGTAATTATTTTTCAATTAATGAAGATAATTTTATTTTTACAAAAACCATATCATCAAAGATTGATTAATTTAATATGCAGTGGACTCCTGTACAACATGGGGATACATTCTGAATTATAGGAAATTCGTTATACGAGACATGCATTATCAGGCAATTTTATGAAAATTTAAACTTGTTTCTGAATTCTTTTATAACATTTACAACTTTTATAACTGTTAGCTTCACTGTGTATATAAACAATAGATAAGTTTATGTAATTTGTGTTTCTAAACAAAAAGTCAAAAAGTATGTCAAATGTTAAATTTACCTACACATTATAAGGGACTGTTTATAGCATTGTATGAGTACTAGTTGCAATTTTTTGTCATGTTATACAAATTAGTGTCACAGAGGAGCACGTTATACAGGAGTTCATTGTAATTAATTTAAATCAAAAATTGTTTCTTGTTCTATATAATGATTTTTCCTGTATATTAGATCGTCAAATTGTTTCATGAAAGAAATGTTCTATTATCAATTTAAATAATACAAATAATTGATTGTTTTTAGGATTTTTTTTGTTTATTCACATCACAGTATACCATATTTATTTTTGTATTAAATATACTGATTTATCAATAAAGCATATTTTATTGTATTAATATGCTTTATTATACTACAGTATTTATTTACATTAAGGCAAAATCATATTAACTACCCATATACTGTCAAAAATATATCTGCCATCTAATTATTACATCTTTAAAAAAATTTGCAACTATGATAAAGCTATTTAAGAAATAAAAATAATGATTATGGTATATATATTATTATAACTTAATTTTTGACTTACAATAGGATTCAAACAAAGCTCGTAAGTCAAAAATACTTTAAATTTAAGGATTTTTCATTATCGAAATTTAATATTGTATTATATATTACTGTAATGATCTTAATGAACTTAAAACTGCAGGAAACAGATACAATTGGGATGCTGTAAGTATATCAGACAATTGCACATAGACTCATATATATGTGAATGGCATTGATCAATCACAGAATTTACTGATTTCATCACTGTTGTAGGTACAAGTGATTGTAAGGTGATGATGTCGTAAGTCAAGGATGACCTATAGTTAGTGAAATCTCCAATATCAAATACAGTAGTGCCTCGCAATTCGACATTTGAGTTTCGCGGGTTGGCGCATGTGCATGCATGGAATTATGTGATACCATTTGCTATTTGTTAGTTCTTTTTGGGCTACTTTGGTGTTTGCCCATGTTGTTTGTGTTAATTTTCAATTCTAAATTTTTCAGAAAGTAAAAAATTTGTAATTATTATTATTTATTTAAGTGAAATGTAAGGATGTTTTCAAAGAAAACTGACCATAGAAATAATTCTGAAAAGAAGAACACTCGATTGAGCAAAGTGACAAAGAAAAAAGTTGTAGCTAAAGTGCCGAAAGGTAGAACAGTTAAAATGTAACTCAAATATGGCATTCATAGGACAACTGTAGCAATGTTTTGCAACAGAGAGAGAAGATTATGGGCACTAGGGTGTCTGCTGGAAGACTTCATTCCAATATCCAAGGGCTAATAAATTGTGTGTTATGTATAAAATAGTGTATTTTGTAATTTAGTGTGTTATATAATAGTAAAACACATATAATAAATTAAATAATATAGTGTATCTCTCTCACCTTACCGGTTAGGAGAGTGGGATGGGGACCGATAACGAATTAATATATTTTACATAGTCTTATATGGGAAATATTGTCCCGCAATTCAACAGTTTCTCAATTCGACATTACTTCGGCAACGGATTAGTGTCGAATTATGAGGCATCACTGTAATGTTTTGATAGAAAATTCATATATGGATAGAAAAATTTGCTGATTATCTCTAATCTACATACAAATTTGCTGTATAACATTTTACCTTGAAAAATACCTGTGCTAAACAATATAATTATTTAATTTTAATCCAATTAAGTGAATTATTTTGGCCTATTAATTTTTAGTAAAGTAATAATCAAATTGATAATTAACATATTTTAAGACAGAATTTAGAAATAAATCAATATTTATATTTTCCAAAAAAATTATTTTATGAAATTATTACTAGAACTTAATTACAGATATATTTAAGACCAATACTTGATAAAAATTTTATAATTTTTAAATAAAATATAGCCACAATGATTTGCATATTTTTTGCTATGTTAGGGTGAAATTCAAAAATCATTCAGTACTTAGCAGCTTGAAAATTCAAAATTAAATGACAAGAAGCAGGCTAAATAGGTAATAACTATCATAAACAAATTTATTATTGTATGCAATACATTATTGAGTATCTCTAATCCAAAATGATTGGGGCAGACAATATTTCAGATTTTTCCAAATTTTGGAATAGATGATTTGATAAAGTTGAAGAAAAGTAAGAAAAATTCACTGTCAGATCTTTTCTGATATTTTAAACGATATATAAACAACATAACAGAAAACAAATAGTCACAAATTCTTCTACTGACAATGTTTGATGGTTTACTGAATCATGACATTTTGTGCCATGACTGCATACACACTATTACATCATCTTTCATGGCATAAACAGTGAGTCATAGAGCTCCCTGCTGTGAAACCAAAGTTTCAGCTTTCAGAATATTTTGGATTGGGGATACTCAATCATTATTACATTTATAGTATTTTAATATTTTTGGAATGTTTTCGACTCAATAAGTAAAATGGCAATGACTTTGTGGAATCTAAAAACCAGTCAGAAACTTTTACTTTGGAATTAATGAAAATGGAGATTTTGCTTAACAAATATTTACCTAATAAACAGGTTTCAAGGAATCTTCATAAAAAGTAAGGATACCATGCTTTGTTAAAAATATTTTTTAATTGTTATTAAAATAAGAAAACACAAAAAATTATCATGAAACTAATAAATAGTCCAGTAAAAATACTAGTTTCAAAATTAAAACATAAATTACATTTTTTCTAGCAGAAATATTTAATTTTAATTGTGTAATACAGTATTTATTTAATTCTTTGATTTGGATATGATATTTTGACTTTAATCTTTCTTATTCTGATAAATATATTATATATTTGTCATGATCCCTATATACAGGGTGAAGAAAAACTTCATAAAATTTTCTGTACTGAAAGGGGACCTAGAAACAAGTTGAAAATGTCTAATGAATATATGGTCTAAATGGCATCATTTTGAGTTATAACCCTTTAAAGCTAGCCAATCACCATCAAGTACACAAAGTGTCAAGACGTGTCACATTGCATAGCTCTCCTACTGACTACAGGGTTAATAAGAAGGCAAGCAACGCAATGCGACATATCTTGGCATCATGATGCTTTGTGTACTTGATGGTGATTGACTAGCTTTGAACGGTTATAACTCGAAAACGTTACCAATTAGACCATATGTTCATTAAACATTTTCAACTTGTTTCGAGGTTCCCTATCAGTACATAAAATTTTACAACAAAGTTTTTTTCACCCTGTATAAAGGTGCAAAAGATGAATGCAAGAATTATAAGTCTGCTGAATGTGACTGGAAAGATGTTTGGTAAGATTATAATTAAGAGAGTGGATTATTGATGAATGTGGGAGTGTGCAGTGCAACTTCAGGAGTAGAAGATGATATGTGCATTGGAATATTTTCAATGTGAATGATTATGGAGAAGTATTGCCATGTCAGGAAAAGGATAATCTCTGCATTTATGGATCACATGAAAACATATGACTGAGCAAATAAACATTCTGGAAAGTGCCAGGGAGTATGGTGTGAATGAACTACAGCTTGGACAATGAGAGCAATGTATGATAACAGTTATGAAAATGTGAGAATGAATCAAAGTAAATCAGAGTTGTTTTCAATTAGGAAAGGAGTGAAGCAAAAGTGTGTAATGGCCTTATGGCTGTTAAATCTGAACACAGGTGCATGTGTGAGGGAAGCTGCTGTAAAAGAAGGTAAAGGTGAGTGATGAGAAAATGCTATCTGCTGTATATTGTTAACATTCTCCTTCTCTCCGGAGAATTCTTATTGCATGGTTATATGAAGCATGCAAAAAGAAACAAATGAAAATGTGAGTAAGATTAAACTATTTGTGTTTGAGAGAAGTGAAGAATGTACAAGATGTAATACTGAATTAAATGGGATAAATTTGAAGAGGTGAATGAGTTTAGAAAAAGAATGAGAAGAATGGGTACATCTGTGAGATATGCTATAAATGAAAATCTGTTAGAGAACATTAGTATGGTAGTGTATCAGTGTATGCTAATCTCAATGTTAATATGTAAAATGAGACTGGTGTATAGTATGAAAGATATTAAAAAATGTACGAGTACAATGATGAAATTGATACCTATGAGATGTGGCTGGAGTTACATGATATGATTGTTTTTCAGACAACAAAGTATTAAAGCATTGTGGAGTGAAAAAAATGTGGTTGATGCAAGACTTTAAGATGATTTGATCAAGTGAAGTAAATGACTAATCATAATCTTCATTTTACTAGGGGATTTATGTGATTCAAATGATTCTAAACTAGCCAAACTTCCCCCAGCAGTGAAGTAAATGGGTGAAGAATAATTGATGAAGCAGGCATGCAGATAATATGGGAAAGGGAGACAAAGAAAAAGTGAATGAATTTCTAAGAATATGTGAGTCTCAGAGAATGAATACATATATGAAGAAGAAAATTACCTGTAGAGAATACTGGTATCTGTAGAGAATACTTTCCATATCAATTATAAATGTCAAGAAATTTTAAATATCTGAAGCAAATACAATACTTTTGATATATAAACTATTTCATACAAGGAAATAGTAAAACTGAAAATTAAGTTCTTTTTACTTTACATTCTATTTTTATAATAAGATTGCTGAAAATAGTGAAGTTTTAGAAATATAGTATTACAAAATAAATCTCTCATTCTGATTAAAGAATTATTAACATTTTATTAAATTAAAAAAAAAGAAATGGAACATTCCAACAGAACTACAAGAAAATCGGTTTTTAATTATTATTAATAAAATACAGGTGCTCCTCTACTTACAATCATTTGACTTATGCTAATCCAATCTTATGATTGATCTTACAATATTTTGAACTTGGCTAAAAATACTTTTTGTTTTATTAAAATTTACAGTTGATAGATGACTATGTATTAAAGTAATCACTTACCACTTTGAAGGACTTGGGTTCAATTGCAGACGATTTTATTATTTTGGAATCAGATTCAATTTTGGATAATTTTACCATTTGGAGGATCCAGTTCTCCATTGTCTACTGTTACTACTAAAATTATTGCCATTGTCATTAATTTTTATCTATTATGGGGTTATCAAAACAAATGCATTGCAACTAGAGAAGCACATGTAATCATGTTTTACTTATATAATGGTTATAGATTTCTCATCATAAACCTACAGAATATAACAATAAATCATTTTCAAGGGATAATAAATTATATATATTTGTTTATACCTGTAATACTGTATTGATTTTCTAATGGAAAAGTCATTGTTCAACAAATAAAAGATTAAAATAACAGTTCATCTAATTTAAACATTGTTTTATATTGAATAAAACTTTAATAAAATCTACAATTTCATTATATAACCTATAAATACTATTTACAAAACTTTGGATTATCATCTTGTTTTATATTAATGAATTAATATAAGAATATCTGTAAATCTCTTCATATATTATAACTTTTATTAAACTTTATATACAAAAGTTATCATGCAATTGTCATGCAAGATATTTCATATATCTTATGTTCTTCAATTAAATGCTTTTCAAAAATAAATATTCTTTAATACTTATGTATAATAAGCTCCTGTATAACATGATGAAAAAATTGTGACTATTACTCACACAACACTATAAACAGTTCTGTATCATGCGAAGGATTTTTTTTAACATTACTTGTAATATCCATTGATTGTAATAAAAACCAAACAATGTATATTTCATTTCCATGAAAACTTTTCCATCGGGTTATACGAATCTGTTTTTTTGGAGTCTGTGTTATATGGGATCTACTTGTATATAATATTTTTTAAAATTTAGTTACCTGTATTGTTTTGTTTTTCCCTTATTAAAAGAAACCTTCTTTGAAATAAGTTAATTAACACTCTGCACACAATAAAATCATATTTGAAACTAATGCACATCTCATTAGCAATATGATATCAGTGATAGAACTCAGAGAAAAGTTTAAATTTGCATAAAATTGTCTGATTATGCATATCTTGCACACAATAAAATCATATTTGAAACTAATGCACATCTCATTAGCAATATGCAATCAGTGATAGAACTCAGAGAAAAGTTTAAATTTGTATAAAATTGTCTGATTATGAATGTCTCGTATTATGCGATTTCCTATAATGCAAAATATATTCCCCGCATTGTCCGGGAGTCCACTGTAAAGTAAAATCAATTAATTAAAGAATAATGGAATTTAACATAATCCATACGACTGTTGTTATAACATTTTTAATATAACTTTCAGAATTAAAAAGATGAACAAACAAGATTTCACAGAGTTTTTCCTTCAAAAAATAATTTATATAAGATTATTTATGCCATATTTAAATTTTGAATGCAATAGGCCCCCAACCAGTACCAGATTTACCTATAGGCCGACTAGGCTGCATTCTAGGGCCTCACAATTCTAGGGGGCCCAAAACTATCAATCTGTTTTCAACTTTTATAAACTTTTAATAAGAAAAAATGGGTTTTTATTAAAGTGCTAGATAGAAAGTAAACCTTTAAAATTAGACATAGCTGATTTAAATATTTGTTTGTTATAAGTTATAACGAACAAAAATTCAAATTAGCTACATCTCGAATGTAGGAAATTTGTTGCAAAAAACAAGGGCGAGACACATGAAACTAGGGCAAGACAAAGACAGAGATGGCTGTCCAAAATGAGAACATGATTAATTCAATAAAAATTTTACTTTCTACCTAGTACTTTAAAAAATGGTCTCTCAACTCGATAATCTAGGATTAACTTTTAAATCAGATCAGGTATTTTAGAATAGAATTTATAAAAATCCTTATGCGAATAAGTCAAATAAAATTAATTTCAGAGATGATTATTATTTTTAGGGGCCCCAAAGCCTTGCTCATCCTAGGGCCCCCAAAAATGCAAATCCAGCATTCCCCCAACTTACATGATTAGAAATTATATGGTTTTAAGAGATATCAGTATAATTTTAAAATTTTTTCGTTTATGTTGAATTTTCATAAAATAATGAAAAATTCAAAAACAAACAAATACAGCACTATTTAGCAGAGTAAAACAGAATTAAACGGTAACGTTTTAGAACGGATCGAAAACGTTACCGTTTAATTCTGTTTTACTCTGCTAAATAGTACTGTATTTGTTTGTTTTTGATATCTCCTAGTATAGCAGAAGTTATGAACACTTTTTGTAATGAAAAATTCATTAAACAATTTTCTTTTTTGCAAAAATATATTAATGACCTTAAATTTTCTTATTAATAGTTAAAGAATAATGGAATTTAACATAATCCATACGATTATTGTTATAACATTTTTAATGTAACTTTCAGAATTAAAAAGATAAACAAACAAGATTTCACAGAGTTTTTTCCTTCAAAAAATAATTTATATAAGATTATTTATGCCATATTTAAATTTTGAATGCAATAGGCCCCCAACCAGTACCAGATTTACCTATAGGCCGACTAGGCTGCATTCTAGGGCCTCACAATTCTAGGGGGCCCAAAACTATCAATCTGTTTTCAACTTTTATAAACTTTTAATAAGAAAAAATGGGTTTTTATTAAAGTGCTAGATAGAAAGTAAACCTTTAAAATTAGCACAACTTCTTTACTACGCTGCTCCATAATTTCGACACACTAGTATAATAGTAAAATTTCAGCTCACTTTGGCAGGATGTAAACGCAATCCGTACAAGTTAAAAACCAACGGATTCACTAAAGTGCACTTTCGGCTCACCCGAGCCCTCCTCAGTAGTTCGACCTAAAGGAGACTTTTAGGTCGAACTACTGTCGTTTACATCCTGCCAAAGTGAGCTGAAATTTTACTATTATACTTTAAAATTAGACATAGCTGATTTAAATATTTGTTTGTTATAAGTTATAACGAACAAAAATTCAAATTAGCTACATCTCGAATGTAGGAAATTTGTTGCAAAATACAAGGGCGAGACACATGAAACTAGGGCAAGACAAAGACAGAAATGGCTGTCCAAAATGAGAACATGATTAATTCAGTAAAAATTTTACTTTCTATCTAGCACTTTAAAAAATGGTCTCTCAACTCGATAATCTAGGATTAACTTTTAAATCAGATCAGGTATTTTAGAATAGAATTTATAAAAATCCTTATGTGAATAAGTCAAATAAAATTAATTTCAGAGATGATTATTATTTTTAGGGGCCCCAAAGCCTTGCTCATCCTAGGGCCCCCAAAAATGCAAATCCAGCATTCCCCCAACTTACATGATTAGAAATTATATGGTTTTAAGAGATATCAGTATAATTTTAAAATTTTTTCGTTTATGTTGAATTTTCATAAAATAATGAAAAATTCATTAAACAATTTTCTTTTTTGCAAAAATATATTAATGACCTTAAATTTTCTTATTAATGGTTAAAGTATGCTCACAAAATACATTTAGCCATTCTGTTTACTAATTTGTCCATTTGTATATTAAATTGAATTTAAACATACAATGCATTCAAAAAGTAACTATACACCTGTCATAACTATACTATAATTACTACTACTAGTACAACAATATGTAACATCGACTTACCTTATAGTAATTGTTGGAAATGGTCCCATAAAATCCAGACATATCTGCAGACTTTTGCAGAAAATGTTACTCGCAGCACATAGAATACAATCCCTCAACATATAATCATGCTTATTATAGGTGTATAGTTACTTTTCGAACTCACTGTATTAGACTTATACAGAAATGTTTGGATGAATTAATCATGTAAATCAAGGATCTAATATTCAAATTTATTAATGAAAAAATAATTTTTTTAATTGGTATATAAACTGCAACTTAAAAATATATCAAAGTTTATAAAAGTTCTTCAGCATAAAAAGAACCCTGAAATCCTGATTCTTCTGTATGAAAAACTGAAAAATCAGAATAATCTGCTTATGTTAAGAATATTATCCTGATTCTTGTAAAAATATTGCTTACTACTTAAACTTAACCTTTAAATATTTTTATCAAATCATATATAGTCAACTTCTGTAAACATGATATTTCTTTAACACTTTTGTTCTAAAACAATTAGAATATTGTGAAAATCCTCATACAACATGGAATTTATAAAATGTGGGTTTGCTCTAACACAGTTTAGAATTTGTGGTAAATTTTAATTCTGTATAATACAGTTTCATACTATATAAGACTTTTTAGGAATCTTACTTTAGTTATATACAAGGATTACCTGTATCACCGTAATTTATTTTTAATATTGCATTTTAATTGGTTATAATTGAAAGTTTTGTCAAAATTATGTAATTCTAACTTATAATAATAATTATTAGCTTAAATTATCTACATTACCATTTTATTATTCATTAAATATTCAAAACATTCTGTTATTCTAATATATTCATATACTGGTACAAATAAGATTTTGTAGTTTTTTCCTTCAAAAGATAATTTATGCTATTATATTTAAACTATTGGTAGTGGTATTTAAATTAATATACTGATACAATTAATACAGGTAGGCCTCGATTAGTGCGAATAATGAGTTCCACGAATTTCTCGCACTATTCGAAGTATTAACTATATGTAAAATATGGTAATTGGTTCTTGCTTTATGAGATTCCAGCCATAGCCCAACCTCACGATGATGGTTCTTGCTTTATGAGATTCCAGCCATAAGCCAACCTCACGATGAATAACCACAATAATAACTGTTTAAGAAATATTTATTTTCATATTTTACATCGCTGTTCATCATCTAAATTAATAACTTACCAGAAATTGCGTTTCATACCATCATCAAACCCCGGCCAAATCGAAACCAAGAGAGCAAATCGAAAGAGGAAGTTGAGCACCGTTTTTATGTCGCTCAATCACATCCATTTTTTGCTCTTGCATAATCACTAACCTCTTCTTTTTTATCATCAAAAGTATTCTTCCTTTTATCCATTTCAGATTTAAAAGAGAAAATTCTGTACTATACTGTATGTATACGATAACAAAACTGAATAATCATACTGTTAAATAATAACGGTCTATATGATAACAAAGCTGAATAATAATAATGTTAAATAGCTAACGTAAACGATAACAAAGCTGAATAATAGTAATGTTAAATAGCTAATGACAAAAATGATAAAGCTGAATAATAATAATGTTAAATCGCTATCAGCAAAATCCAATAATCTTGGGTTTCACCCCTTCAAAGCCAAGTGACTGTTCTTGGACTGCTCCTAGTCCGGTTTTACTATCCGAAAATTAACATTAATTTCTTAATTGACATCATAAAAGGGGACTGGTCTATGCTTACAATTCGCATTAATCGAATATTTGCTCACACTAACTGAAAAAGGTATCATTTTTATAAGTTGCACTAATGAATATCGCATCATTCGAACTCGCACTAATTAAGGCCTACCAGTATTTCATTTTAAGGGGCTCAGTTTTGAGACTGAAACATTTATTTAATCTCTTGAAGTTCTATCAAATATTTTCTCTTGAGAAAAATGCTTTAATGCAACAATATGAAATGTATTTTTATCTTTTCACTTCCTGATCGTTTTTATCCATTTTTATTTTATTTCACATACTGGATGATAGTGACGAATTTTTTTCATTTTAATGTAAATAATTCAGCTCAATTATTAAAAGTGGAAAATAAATTTATTAAACTTGAAGATCTTTCTGCTTTATTAAGCCATCTTCAGCACAACGTATAAGAATTCGAACATAAAAAAACTTAGCAAGAACATTAATTATGTTCTTGCTGTTTTTTATGTTCGAATTCTTATACGTTGTGCTGAAGATGGCTTAATAAAGCAGAAAGATCTTCAAGTTTAATAAATTTATTTTCCACTTTTAATAATTGAGCTGAATTATTTACATTGAATAAGAAGTGGGAAGAAATTATGCATTTTTCATTTTAATTATTGTAATTGAAATTGTTAATTTTTTTTATTGTTGAATTAATAAACATTTGATAAAATTTTATTTTAAATTTCTGTTTATATAATAAGTCATTTCAAACAAATTTTCAATTTATATAATATCGATTATATATACAGTCGAACTTCTCTAAGTAGATAATCCGGTTAAGTGAATCAAATTCTCATAGTCCCATTTTGACTCCATAGAGTTTAATGTTTAAGGAGTCTGGATAAGTGGATACTGAATAAATGAATAGGATAATGGAAGAGAAATACTAATCATGATGCAAAGTTGAGAGAATTGAAAATTATAAGAATTCAAATTTGTTTTTGTAATATCTTGAAAAACTAAAAATATTACACACACAAAAATTGTCCTCCTTTGAGAACTCTACAAAGATGTGTAATTGCCTTTTAAATCCAGTTTTTAGTTTTAAAAAATTGAAGTGAAAATCAGGAGATATATTCCTCTGTTACAAATAGTAGTTCCAGTATACTGTAACAATGCATTTTGTTTGCATAATCAATAAAAAAAATTGAGAATATAAACTAATACGAAACCAAAATTATATACAATACTACACAAACTTTTATTAATTGACGTGAAAATTTATACAGTATGTACTGTACATAGTTAACATCGAAAATTACATTATGCGGTTGACAAATCAGCCATCACTGCCAATTTTCCAACAGCACAATGTTTTTATTTATTTATATACAGGAAAACCTATGCTAGGTGGCCACCTTTCGGCAGTTGAGATTGTGGCCACCGAGCAGAAGTTGGCCACCCAGACACAGTTAGCTACAAATTTCTTTAATAACTAAAGTTTAAAATACAAAGTTTATAACACAATTTCACATTGTTTATTAAATCTAAGGAAAGAAATCACTAATTAATATCTGTCTTTGGGATTTTTTCACTTTAAAAAGTTAGGCTGATAAAAGATCTAGAGTCCATCTAGCATTTCTAATCAAAACACGATTTGCTGGCCACCTAGTAGATGTTGCACATAAGGTGGCAAAATTAAATATCACTGGTCATGGCCACAGAACACAGATGGCCATTTTACACAGTTTAAAATCATGCAATATACTTGGATGGATATTAAAATGGCCATCTAGCTCAGGTGGCACCAGCACAGGTTTTCCTGTATAATAATAATGTTATAGATTATAGAAATTGTGTTTTCTATATTATATGCATGCTAATTTATTGACACTGGTTAAGTGGATATTCCTTTGTCAGTCCGAAACTGATCCACTTAGAGATTTGACTGTATTAAATTTTAAATTCGTGTAGAATTTAATATTACGACTGATATGCAACTCTGTGGTGTGAAATAATACATAATTATTTATATGAATTATCAAGATTATATGAGTTTTATAAATGAAATTTTTCTGAAGCTTTTTTTAGATTATTACTGGTATATTGATAGAATCTATAAAAAATTGTACTTCATATAAATAATTTCATATTTTTTACAAACACAATTAACTTTGAAAAATGAAATTAGCCAAATATTAATTTTTATTTTTACAAATAAATTATTGACAGATATTAGCAGAATATTTTGTAAACAATTTGATCAATAATGATAATTCAAATAATAAACAGCCTTTTTTCAGAGTAGATTTCTACTTTAAAAGATAGCTAATTTTGATAAAATTCAATCAATTAATGTATCTTTATTTACATATAACAGGGGTGGCCAACCTTTTATGAGTACAGACCAAAACTGGCTAATTTTTGTAAAAATTATCCCTTGCATGTCAACCCAAATTTTTAACAATGTATTAACACTAAGCTTTGTATACCCAATAAAATTTTCAGTGTATTATTTTGGGCATATACCACAGGTTTGCCATCCCTGTCATATTAAAAGTTTACTCCCAGATTTCAATGAATAGAAATATATGAGAAAAGGTAAAATTTTCAAAGAATGATTAAAAACCAAATTAGAAAATATAAAAATTGTAATTTTGATCATTTTAAGTGCAACATTTAGCTGCATTTTGACTCAAATTTGAATTTTATGTTAATATTTACATTAATGAATTTACAATTTAATTTAGCAAACTGATGAAATCCCATAATCTCTAAAATTGTCTTCCAATTTTGTTTTCTATAAAAATTCCTTAAAATATCATTTATATATAATTACATATAAATCTCGATGGTTATTTATGAAATAATTTTTCTGTTAAACTGAACATTTACAATTTAAAATCTTTTTTCTTTCTTAATTTTACACAGACACATAATATATATTACAATTAAAATACTATTAGCAATTTTTAGCAAATCGCAGAAAAAAAAAAACTTCAAAGTTTCCTTCAAAGCAATCACAGTTCAACTCCAGGAAATACTGCAATAAGCAGTAGCATGGCATTCTGAAAATTTTAAGTACCGAATGACTCGAATATGGGCTACATAATAAAAGAACTTCAAATTCATGGGATTCCATGATAATTATATAAAACATGGTTAAACATAATGATTTATTGGTTGGTGTTAACAAAATGCTTATAGTATATAATAATGGCAAAATCCAACATGTTGTGAAAATCGCCGATCATATTTTAAAATTCAAACAAGCAAATAAAATTATTAATCTAGATTTTATTAAAAGAACATTAAAAAAAAGTATATATAAAAAAAAATTAATTTCATCAAATACAATAATTTTATTTTACAATTTGACTTTTAGCCAATTTTAAATTTAGCATAAAATTCAAAATCATTTGATTATTTCTGATGTTTTTTCTAAAAAAAAAAATAAAACCAACAAAATTTAGAATTTTGTTTATAAAAGTTTAATGCTCTTGGGTTAAAAATTCTATTATACACTGTATAACAAATGTAAGGTGGAGGACACAACACAAAACTGACAATAGATGGCGCAAGTGCAAAGCTACACAATGAAGTTTTAAATCCTTTACCGAGAAATGGCATAAAGTCTAAACAATTTAATATATGCACAGTCTTCATTTTAATGATGTCACTATACTGGACAGAAAAATTGTAACAAAATAGTTTCCCCTTTTCTTACCGTTTGAATTTTCTCTCGGAGTCATTCTTGGAATATCAGTTCTTACTGAGATTCGATCACTTTCCAGCGTGTCATATATAAGCACGAACCTTTTCTATTCTAGTTTATCAATGTAAGCCACCAGACCAAAATATGCTTAACCTTGATGTGGACAGGGGAGAATACTGTTTGTTTTTCATATATATCTACTATACAAAAAAAAAATCAAAAAATTTAACCACAATTTAAATAATTTTATAGCACACTCAACAGGTTTGAAATAACACATCAGAAATTAAATATCACTGGTCGTGGCCACAGAACACAGATGGCCATTTTACACAGTTTAAAATCATGCAATATACTTGGATGGATATTAAAATGGCCATCTAGCTCAGGTGGCACCAGCACAGGTTTTCCTGTATAATAATAATGTTATAGATTATAGAAATTGTGTTTTCTATATTATATGCATGCTAATTTATTGACACTGGTTAAGTGGATATTCCTTTGTCAGTCCGAAACTGATCCACTTAGAGATTTGACTGTATTAAATTTTAAATTCGTGTAGAATTTAATATTACGACTGATATGCAACTCTGTGGTGTGAAATAATACATAATTATTTATATGAATTATCAAGATTATATGAGTTTTATAAATGAAATTTTTCTGAAGCTTTTTTTAGATTATTACTGGTATATTGATAGAATCTATAAAAAATTGTACTTCATATAAATAATTTCATATTTTTACAAACACAATTAACTTTGAAAAATGAAATTAGCCAAATATTAATTTTTATTTTTACAAATAAATTATTGACAGATATTAGCAGAATATTTTGTAAACAATTTGATCAATAATGATAATTCAAATAATAAACAGCCTTTTTTCAGAGTAGATTTCTACTTTAAAAGATAGCTAATTTTGATAAAATTCAATCAATTAATGTATCTTTATTTACATATAACAGGGGTGGCCAACCTTTTATGAGTACAGACCAAAACTGGCTAATTTTTGTAAAAATTATCCCTTGCATGTCAACCCAAATTTTTAACAATGTATTAACACTAAGCTTTGTATACCCAATAAAATTTTCAGTGTATTATTTTGGGCATATACCACAGGTTTGCCATCCCTGTCATATTAAAAGTTTACTCCCAGATTTCAATGAATAGAAATATATGAGAAAAGGTAAAATTTTCAAAGAATGATTAAAAACCAAATTAGAAAATATAAAAATTGTAATTTTGATCATTTTAAGTGCAACATTTAGCTGCATTTTGACTCAAATTTGAATTTTATGTTAATATTTACATTAATGAATTTACAATTTAATTTAGCAAACTGATGAAATCCCATAATCTCTAAAATTGTCTTCCAATTTTGTTTTCTATAAAAATTCCTTAAAATATCATTTATATATAATTACATATAAATCTCGATGGTTATTTATGAAATAATTTTTCTGTTAAACTGAACATTTACAATTTAAAATCTTTTTTCTTTCTTAATTTTACACAGACACATAATATATATTACAATTAAAATACTATTAGCAATTTTTAGCAAATCGCAGAAAAAAAAAACTTCAAAGTTTCCTTCAAAGCAATCACAGTTCAACTCCAGGAAATACTGCAATAAGCAGTAGCATGGCATTCTGAAAATTTTAAGTACCGAATGACTCGAATATGGGCTACATAATAAAAGAACTTCAAATTCAGCTTTAATAATGTTACTACTCAGCTAAATTTTATAAAATTAAATCTATTTATACGTTCAGAAGATAAAACTTTTTTAAGTGAGAAGATTTTTTGTACTTTTTTTATATATGTATATTTATATATATATATATATATGTATGTATATTGTTTCTTGTTATTCATTTCTTACAATTGGTATTATTTAATGGCAAACAAAACAGATGAGAACCATATATGTGCAAACTGTAGCTATTATATCCGATAATAAAAGTTACTACATTCTGTACATAACACAACACCAATTTGCATGCTAATTCAACAACAGCATGCCAATCTTGATATATGGCTGTTAAGATTTATGGAATCAACCATATTTTTATGCTTTTTGTCCTACTGGGTGCTAAAAATTAAAATGTCAAGTTTCAGAAGGTGTCCGGGAATGAATTTTTACTAAGCCTGTGCTTTGTAAGAGTGCCATTTCTTGTTTTGTGAGATACTTTCTGTGTTTTTGTGAAAGCATATGTAGGTGCTCCCGAGCATACCTTACTTTTTGATAATTTCGTAACAAAAAGCAACGATGTTTTTGAATAAAGCATCTCTGCTGATGAGATATTGGCTTTAATGACAGTGCTGGTGGTATTTTGGTTGTCGGCACAATCTTTGGTTTCCTCTTGGTTGCTTGAATTTTTTTTCTAGAACCTAAGGGTGGTCTTCCTACCTTTTTTTTCTTTTCACTTCTAGTTTGTGGCTGTTGGACCTGAGTTGTAAATCGCTGTGAACGACCTCCAATGAAACCTCTACATTTAGAACTACCACACTTGCACTCTTGAAGTGTTTCCATATTAAAATTATGGAAATTGTAATCATAGCATAGTTCTGTATCAGGAGGAATATCTTTAAGTGCAAATAATCCTATCCTATAAACTCCATTTACAGACCATTTTTGCATTTCACAGTTTGGTTCACAGGAATGATTCACAAAACGTCCTTCTCCTCCCATACGGTAACCATCAATTACCATTCCACTGTCTAAATTTAAACAATAATGATGACGATCATTTGAATAACGCTCAATCATACGCTGTCGAAATTGCTGCTCACTAACTACTTCACCTAGATATTCCAAAATAAAACTACCAGCTTTTATTGCTTCTGTGGTACGTATACCCCATCCACGATCAGCAGTCATGAAACGCTCTAGCCCTGGACTCCATTCATGTCTTTGTATTCGTTCATTAGAACATTGGTCACCACATGGACAAAGTTGAGGATTACATTCTACATACATGATCCTATTCAGACAATCTGGCCCACATCCTTTTTCAGTTGTTTCTTTGGGTCTAATACAATTACAACTCTGTACTTCAAAACGAGAAACAGGTTTAATATCTACGTAAACATTTGTCCTTGTCTTTTTATAATTGGTAGATGGATCAATTTGATATAAAAGTTGTTTATGTTTATACAACCACCAAAGATCATAAGGTAATAAAAAATCTGACTGTCTTTCTCGTAAATATCTTCCTACATGAATTGGAGGTGGAAGTAAACACTGTTCACAATCATTATTTAATTTATCTTTCAATTTTGACTTTTTTCCAGTTTTTTTAGAGATCTTTCTTGAATTTGCTTGTCTTTGAGACCATTCTTGTATTATATTCTGATCATCTGGGTTTAAATCTGCAAATTCAGTGTGTTCTCCCTGAGAAGATCCATCTTGTTTAAAATATGAAGAATAAAGACCAGCTTTTAAATATTGCTTTTTAGGCATGCGAGGTTCTTTCTTACAAAGCTTTTTACCTTCACTCTGTCCAGAACTACGACCAGTAGAAGATTCAGTAACCGTGATAACTTGAGGATAATCAGGTTGGCTTTGAATTTCATTAGGATACAGTTTTGGTCTTTTTACAATAGATTCCTCAATTTCATCTTGTACAGAACATTTTTCAGTTACCTTTTCATCTTTTGTAGCTGCATTTACTACATATTCAATTATTTCTTGTATTTTATCATTCTTAGAACAATAAATTTCTGTATTATTTTCATATTCTACATCTTCAAAATCTAGAATATCTGAACTAAATATATTTGAATTTTCATCAACTTGTTTTTGTCTTTTTATTGCACGTCTAGTTCGCTTCATTTTTCTTGTTCTTAATTTTGGTGGAGCTTTTACTTCCTCTGAGGAGAGTTTCTGAATGCAAATTTGACTTTTTAAAAGTTTCATTTGTCTTTCTTTTAATGCAGCAACAGTTTTATTAAATTCTCTGTTTTCTGTTTTTGGAGATAAACACACTGAATCTTGTTTCTTTTTACTTAATTCAGCTAATGTTGAGAGAGGTAGATCATCAGAGTCTGAATCATCAATTTTGGTATTATCATTGGCTATTTCAAATGAAACGGTATCAGACTGATCATATGTTTCAATATCATCACATATATATTTTTGAATGCAGCTTTCAATTGTTTCTTCTATAGAATTAGCAGAATCTTTATTATTTATATCATCATTTGCTGAATCTTCTATATTTAGAGAGGTAGAATCATTTGCTACAAAAGGTTTTTGCAATACATTACCTCTTACAGATTTTTGTTTATTTGATACACAATTATCATTTAATTCATTCTCATCACTAGTCATATTTTTTACATATCTATTAATACAAGCTTCTATTGCTTCATCAACAGAATTTTTGTCTTTAATCATCTGAGCAGATTTTCGTGATGAAAGAGATTTTACAGACTTATTATCTTGTCGAGAGCTATCTTTCCGATTACACTCACCATCATGCTGTAGCGTATCAATTCGGTGATGCCGTTTTTTAAGTGGCAGGCAGTTTTCACTAACTTCAACTTTCTCCTCAGAAACTGAAAGCAAACTTGAATGTACAGAATTTGATTTTCTTCCTGATTTTTTAGGTTTTTCTTTAATTCCTTGCTCATTTTCAATTAATTTTTCCGTAGGGACATTTTTGTTGTTGTTATTTTTTTGCTGTTCATCTTTATTTAATTTTACTAATTTTTTAACCCTAAAAATTGTTGGAAGCAAGTTTTCTTTATGTTTGGATGAATTATTTAATAAGCTTTTAGATATATAGCAAACCTGAAGCAAATTAACAAGTTCATCTAAATCTGCTAAAAACACAGGATCGTGTTTTGTTTTGATGTGCTTCATTTTCTTCTTTTTCTTAATACTATCAGATGGCTGAGTTATAGTTTCTATTCCAATTGAATCTTCCAAACAATTCAAACTAGTTATTTCTTTTTCACTTTTTTCTATTTGGTTTGTAAATTCATTTTGTTTGTTTGTAATAATTTCAGTGTTGTCATTCAAATTTATATCTGTTTCAACAGTTTTTGAGTTCTCAGATTTCATATTTATTGAGCCTTTATTTTCTTCATTTGTTGAATTTGGTGATGCAGGGCATATGGTTTCACTCCAGTAATCAGTAATTGTTGCAGGTGATGTACTAGCATCAAAATCATAATCATAAGAATTGCATTGTTTATCATCATATTCATTTAGATTTGATTTTCTAGTTTCTGTATTTTCAAAAGGAATGTTGCTTCCATTACTGCAGTCATCACTTTGTGCTGAACACATGACTGTATCAGCACTAAACTGAGTATCATCCTTATCGTATATTTCCATTTTTGAAGAATCTTTATCATCGGAAAATGATTTGCCTATTGAATTATCATTAAAATCCAAATCACTTAAATCATCTGATTCTATATTTTGAAATTGTAGACTAATTGAATCTTGAACATTTTGAATTAATTTTTGTAATTCACTATCTGCTTTTCCAGAATCTGCATGTTTTTCATTTGAAGAATTTTTATTTTGTTTCTTTTTAACAGAACTTTCTATTGACTGATTGATATTGCTAGCATCACCTATATTCACTTTCTCACCATGATCAAAATTCTTTGATTTTTTCATTTCCTTTGATTGATAAATATTTTCTTCTTCATCTATAACATCACTATAGTGATAATCACTTGGAGATTTTACCTGAGGAGGAGTATGACTCATCTGAAAATCTTTAGTGGAATCATGAAATAATTTATTTTCATTAACATCAAAATTTATATCTTCATTTCTGTCTAAGGACATCACAGGGGAAGAATTTATATTATTACTTTCTTCAGACCTATATTTACATGGTGAATTTGAAGAATAAATATTAGAATAACAACATTCGTGAGTGCTTTCACTTTCTTTTACATCTTGAAATTTATTTTCTGTACAGGTTTGTGATGATAAATCTGTATTGGTATATGAGGAAACATTAAAAAGACTGCATTCACTTGTCTGCAGGGGAGAGTCACCTGATGACTGTATTCCACTATCTGGAGAAACATTTGACATTGTATTTACAAGAATAGTGTCACATTCTAAACTTGAAGAATGACATGCACTATATGGCAATACATTCAAAGGTTCAACAACAGATTCAGATTTGGAATGAGACTTCCTATTATTTGAACAACTGTTTTTATCAGAAGGAAAATTATTATTACTTAATGTATCTACATACCTTTTAACCATCGAACTGTGAACATGCTTTCCTTTAGATGAACTTGTATCACATGCCTTATAACCAAAATTAACAATTTCTACATTTTGAAGATAATTCTTTTTATCAGTTTTTCTCTCTTTGGCACTCTTCCCTCTACTTTTCTTTCCCGTATTGTACTTGGCTTCTGATGACAAAATTAGTTCCGTATCAGAATGATGACCCATTTCCTTCGTGCTGTGTTTGACAGCTATAAAGTCTACAGTTTTACTTTCCAAAAACACTGGGTGTTCAAATTTGGAATGCCTCTCATTCAACTCACTTCTTGTTGTCTTACAATTTTCCCTATCAATGACTGGAGAATTCTTTCTCTCTCTCTTCACACCAAATTTAAATAAAACCTCAGAACATTCTTTAGCATCAGATCTACAACTTTTATAATTTGTATTTATATCATCACCATAAAATTCAGCTTCGCGACTAACACCACTACAGTTGATTATTGATGCAAACTTTTTACTAGATTTTGCACCGTACGACTTGGCACTACTGGCATCGCCTTCCAATTCTTTCTTATCAGAGTCTTCGTGACGAGACTCTCCAATACTGGCCTCAAACACTCCAGCACTCGAAATGTTATACTGCGAGTGCTTGATGACCATTTTGAGAGACGGCCTGGCATTTTCAGTAGTAGATTCAACATTAGCATCTACCTCAGTAGACATTTCGAAATTGGCTGGGTGGCACGTTTTAATCCTCCTTTTAGCAATTTTTAGCTTCAACTGGCCACTAGAATAACCTTCACGGACAATGGAGAACTCACGTTCGTCTGATGAACTTGAATAAGTACTCTCACCATCCGATTTTCGTCCGGTTGACGTACTTTCGTAACGTTTCTGTTCTCTTGCTTTTTTCTGATAGTGCTTTTTGGTAGAAATGCCAACTTGCTGAACAGTCTTCATGGTAGTACCATGCAAACCTTTCTGGGCGATCAGACTCTGTGCCATTCTGAATCATTACCTTTTATTGGCTTCACAAAAATCTAAACTCAGATCATAATCGTCATCTTTCGTCAAAATTTCCCCTTTCCATCAACTTGATGATGGCTAGGCTTAACACCAACATCTTCAGAATACAACATTCTTGATTAATATCGTGCAAAACTTACTTGTATTAGTCACAATACGCATTTTGGACCTTTATCTTATCACTGTTATAATGATGCACAGAAACCAATTCATCTTTTTAACTTAAATGAATGTTTTTTTACTCTACTATCCAAAATGGACGACATCGGCCGAAAGGTGGCGTTCATCGTGATGTACTCGACTTCTACTTTTGATGTTGCATTAAAAATTCAATTCGAACATGAAGAATTCTGCTATTTATGATTTTTGATAATAAAACATTTTAAAAGTCAGTACATTATATCGTAATATGTTTATTCGTTATTAATGATGTAGAAAAAGATGCTATCAACAGATGGCGCTTCTGGTAATGTCGTTTGTTTGCTTTTAAATTTAATCTTCGTAGTTTTTTGACAATTTTCTTTATTTATGTAATTTTTTTCTGTTAAAGAATGAAAGAAAAAAATATTTTTAATTGTCATTTCCGAAAAATTTCATAAGTATCAGTAGAATTGTAAGATTTGATTTTTTATTTATTTTTAATTTAATTTTGAAGCTTTTTTAGATCAATTGATACTTATTTTATTTTTTAAAAAATAAACAAAGTCAATTATAAAAAAATAATTATCCATAATCAAAATTTCTGAAATTTTTATAAATTTTTTTAATCAATTGATACTTATTTTATTTTTTAAAAAATAAACAAAGTCAATTATAAAAAAATAAATATCCATAATCAAAATTTCTGAAATTTTTATAAATTTTTTTTCATATGTATTTGCTACATAACTTCATGAACAATTTTCATTTATTGATTGATAATTAAAGTAGAGTAGGAAATGATGTTAAACACACAATATTATCTTAAAGTAAACAAAAAATGCTGTTCCATTTTCTATATAAAAGTGAATTATTTTGAAAAATTTGTACATATCTGAAACAGACAATAGATATCAAAATCATAAACTCCCAAGTTCTGCATAATTAAATAATTCAGGAGCTTGACCCTGGAAATCTATGAAAAATTGTTTAGAAAAATCAAGTGATAATTATAATTAACTTTCACTAAAATACATTTGTCTGAAAATATCTTAATATGGTTTGTTAAAGTAGTAGTAAATCAAAATTAAGTTCTGTATCAAAATTCTAAATAAACATGCTTATACATATTTAGTACATATACTAATAACAACATGTGATAATATTTTTGGCTTTCTATTGGAGAGAAGCAGCTGAGGAGGGCCATAGAAGACCAAAAGCATTACCGCATGTTGTTATTAGTGTGGGTGCGTTTCTTTATGCAGCCTCTATACAGCGCTGTAAAGCCAATCGTTTCTAAATTAAGCGCTGTGCTGCAACCAACCGTTTCTAAATTCCTAGCTGCAAGGTATCGCTACAGTGGATGTAAAGCATGTTTTTACTTCACTTCATGAGTAAAGCAAAATGGCGGAAGACAACATAACCAAGTTCAGACTTACAAAAGTCTGAAGTAAATACTAAATTTATTATAGTCATACTTCTAGAAAATTTAAAGTGAAATATACTTTAGTTTTATTAAAGTAGGTTTTACTATAAGTGAATTTAAAGTCAATATCTGACTTTTAAATCTCACTTCAGATTTAATCCTGAATATGATTGTATTACACATTCAATATACTTTTTTATTTCACTCCTTTCCTGTTTTTCTTTTTTAAATGAAAATAAATAATTTTAAATATTTATGACAATGTTTTTGTTTTATCAAATCTCTTCAATTAAACTATTTCTTTCTGCTGCTATACTAGTTATTGCACAGATGTTGTGCTACAACAGATTATACACTAGTTATTCCTCCATGTTGTGCTACAACAGATCATTTCTAAATTACCATATAGCAACGTGCAGCTTTAATTCTAGATGACATCGGTTACGCTTTACAGTTGCTGCATAAAGAAACGCAGCCTATATGTACTAAATATCTAATAATAAATTGTGTATCTTTCCTGCTTAAAGTGCTTGTGGATTCTTTTATTGGTTAAGCATGTTACATTACAGTTTAAGTAGTTTATATATAAAGTTAGCACTGTTTTGCATAAAAAATTTTGGGTTTGAGGACTGATCAAATTGTATCTTTTGAAGTTTATGTAGTTTTCTTAGGAATATGTTGGACTTTCAGTAAATTAAGAATATTTTTACAGCATTTTTCTGCGTTCTGCTGCCTATAAGAAATACATTATCCCTCCTATAACATTGCTTCTTACAACACGGTTTTGCTCTAACACAATTTGAAAATTGCGGAAACCCTCATATGACATGGTACTTCTACAACACAGTTTTACTTAACACATTTAGAAAATTATATTTACTCACCTACAACACAAAATATTTTCATTAATTTTTGTAAATCCGTACTTTGGACACACAATACACACAAAATGCAATCATTGGGAAATACTTTGCTAAAATTAGTCATAAATGCAATTTTGGTAGTTGGCCATGAGAGGGATGATATGCAATCTATTTTTGATTTTGATTTTAAATTAAGTTAATTGGTGACAATTGAATATTTTGTGTTCCAAATGTTCAGTTTATGGATAAAAAATAAATTTTTATTCTTCAATAGAGGAATGTGAAAGAGAAGAAAAACTTTTTTATTCATAAATTTTTTTGGATATATGTTAAGGAATGATCGTTTTGTAGCAGGTTAGATTACAGATTTTGTAAAGAGAGCAGAAGATACATAAACTTTAAATGCAGAAAAAAGTTCAGAAAGTGAAGTTGATATTGTTAAAGAAAAAACGTTCTAATTTTAACTGAACAATGGTAAGGAAGATATAATTATTAAATGAATGTTATATAGGCCTAGACTGTATACTTTTTTCTTTCCTTTTGTTTTATGTATATATTTTTCTTTTTTTATGTTTCATGTTATTAATATTCTTAATAAAAATTAACTTTCTTATGTGGAATTAAAGAAGGTTATTTGTTTTTAATTGTTTTTGAAATGTAACTCTCCTTTTTGAATTGCCTCCAGGTCTCATATACCACAGTTTCACACAACATGGCGTTTTTTAGGAACCTATTTATATATCATGTTATAGGAGGGATACCTGTACAAGGAATCCACAACCACTTTAATCAGGAAAAATTCCCTGCTTAAAGTGCTATCATTAGATATTTAGTACATAATATGCACTAAAATATCTAATAAATTGTGTATTTAGAAATAACATTTTTTTATAATAATAAATTTAGTACATAATGTTAACACATGGTATTATTAGTATTTAATATACTAATAATAACATGTAACATTTTCAGCCTTCTATGGCTCTCCTTAGCTGCTTCTTTCAATACATATGAAAGAAGTGGCTGAGAAGGCCATAGAAGGCTGAAAATGTTACTGCATGTTGTTATTAGTATATGTACTAAATATCTAATAATAAATTTGTATTTTTCCTGCTTAAAATGCTTGTGGATTCCTTAATTTTATAAATTTGATGATAAACTTTAAATATGAAAATTTTTATTTAAAACAAAATAAAATCTGAACAAGCTTATAGGACCTTAATAAGCTTGTTCAGATTTTATTTTATTTTATTTAAAATTTTAATGAAAACTTTTGTTTTTGTACAGAAGATGTGACTTTTAATTCTTAATAGAAAATTAAAGATTGATAGTGAGGAATTAAATTAAAAAAGCATGCATAATTAAAAGCAATTATATAGTAATTATATATTTTTGCAATATGTTCATTTGATTACTCAATGTTTTTAATTATCCTATCTGTATTTCTGAATCCTTACTCCAAAATGTAATTTAAAAAAAATTTAAATACGATATGGCCCGCGACAATCTTACAGGCTCATTAAATGGCCCTTGAATTAAAATGAGTTTGACATGCTTACTGTAAAGGATGACTATATGCTATATTAAGACACACTATTTCATTTTTATGAACTCTTTTTGGTTTTGTTCTAAATATTCTAATTTTTGTAGGAAAAAAAATTTTTTATATTTATTACTTTCAATTTTTCTTTGATATGTAATATAACATATTTTCACTAAATTTTTAGAAAAAATAATAATATTTGTTGAAATATAATGTTTGTTGTTTAATTTATGGAAACCTGTATGTGTCTCTGTGATGTGTTTGTTTGGTTGTGTGTGGATCTCATCAAGAGGAACAAAAATTGATCATAATTCCACTTGCAAATTAAAAACTCATTATACAGATTATAAGAATCTCACTATTGGAACAAACAATTTGACAATTTTCTTGATGCAAACAATGCAATGTTAAACAACTCTCTATATAAATAAGAGTTTAAAGGAAACAAAGTACTCTTTATTTTCAATGTAGATGATAGTCTTATCCTATAATAAGAAAAAAATGGCTTACATGTTATAATAAGTGAGCTGAAGAAAATTTACAAATAACAATGACAGAGTCCTATTACTTAGAACGGAAATTGGGAGCGAAAAAAGATTGGTATTTATTCACAATATAGAGATTAGTCAAAATATTTAATTTTTCAAGATGCTAAGGTAGTAAGTATACTATCAATCTTACATATTCATCTAAATATGCATTCAACAAACATATTTAATAAAGAAAATACAGTTATTCCCTTGTTTAAATATATCTAACTTCCATAAAGTTCAACTTTATATAAAATATTATCCATAATCTTTTTCAGATATAATATTGTATTATCTACTATACAGTATTTGTAATCTATAATATATTTGTAATCTATATAGTATTTGTAATCTACTATATAGTATTTGTAATCTATATAGTATTTGTAATCTACAAGTGAGGATGTAATAGTTGTTAGTTATAATTAAATAATTGCTAAAAGTTCATGTTTTTTTGATTTATTTGTTTTGTATTGTTTGTTGATCTTAAATACCATATTTCTAGCACAATATCATTCCTTGTAATGTTTTATCTCTTTCAGTCAAGGAATAATATTGCACCATTACGTATTGTAGATAAAATCGCCATTGTCTATCTGGCTTGAAAATTTTTGATTCAGAATTTTTGTTAAAAAATTATTTTTCCAACTTACACAAAATTCAGGTTATGTAAAAAGCTTTGGTTCCAATTATTTGCCATAAATCAAGGAATACCTGTATGCCATATTAAAAATCAATAAGCCAACTGATGTTTGCAATGTTTATCTCAATGTATATCAGATGATGTCAGTCAGTCATATATTATGAACTTCCCCTATTTTATTTTATCCCCTAATGGGTAAAGGATAGAATTCACCCATTTCTTAATAAATGACTAAAAGATACATTTTTTTTCTGCTAGCAATCTGCCACATTTCTTCTGGGAAGATCATTTCTCTCTTTCTTCTTGTACTCTTCTCACTTCATTATTCATTAATGTTTTTAAGAGTTAAACCTATGAATATGCTCTCTAACTTTTTTAATAAAAGGATATTATGTTCTCAATCCGCTTTTGAAGAACTGAATCTGAAACTTTTCTAAAATAAATCTATATCTTCTATCATATTTTATATTTATTTAGATCTTTTAATTCTAAGGCTAGAATAAGTTACTTTTCATTCTAAAGTTAGATAAAATTATCTTTCATTCAATGGTTAGAAAAAGTTATGGTCAGAACAACCAGCTTCTAGGAAAACTTTCTTGTAAATCAATATCATAGTAATATCATTCTGCATAGTAATATCATTGATCCAAATCAAAAATCTCTTAAATTGAATTAAAAGTTAGTCCCTTTCTAATGAGTTAGCAATGAAAAAATATAATAAATTGTGAAGAAGATAGTAAATATTAAAACATTTTATGCCAACTGAAAATTAATTGTTGTATGACTTCTTATGTAAATGAACAATACATATACAGTAGTGCCTTGATTAATGACGGTAATCTGTTCCAGGATTACCATCATTATCCAAGGCGCGATTCCCCATAAGATTTAATTGAAAATTGATTAATTTGTTCCGGCTCCTCCCCATAACCATAGTAAATACTAAAAATGCAGATAAAACTCATTTAAAATGTCCTAAAAATATGGAAAATATTTATTTATATTTGCTACAAAAAAATTAACATTAATAAAATGAATTGTTTGTGAAAACAGTTTTTAATTATCAATCTTCACCCGAAGGACAATTGGGCTCTCTTCGGAGTTTTTTGACAAACGAACCCGTAAATACTGATTATCAGCTTAAGGATTAAACAATTATTATACAGATGAGATTTGATTTTGCCTTTTATGGCAAACGAACAGTAACATGCACTTGCCGATTTATTGTCTATATGAACTGTAGGATCTCGGACAGACGTTTCTTATTCTAATGGAATCCAAAACTGCGACATCAAACCATTTGCAGGCATCAAGTAATATATAACACAAACAAACAATAGAATCAGGTTTTGTTTGCAGAATTTAAAATACTAATCATCTAGAAATCATCTTTAAGAAATTAAAACTAGTGAACTGTTGCACATCTATTTTTAATTAATTAAATAATTTGTTTTCATTACTATATGTTAGTTATTATTTACTTAAATATATTTTTATATAGTTATAATTTTATTAATTTTAATAATGATATTGTTGGATTTGAATTGACTGTTATAAAAAAAAATAATGATTAATAATTGAGCTAACAAATCACGTGATACGAGACAAGCAGTTTTACAGAGCTCTATTTTGTCTGAAGTTCATATAAACAGGAGTCGTTAACCAAATCCTGCATTGTTAACCAAGACATTTTTTTCTTACAGCCACTCATCATTAACCAAGTACATCGTTATCTGAGCCTGTCGTTAACCAAGGCACCATTGTAGAACTTGTAAAATGTTAATAGTTAAACTGATGATGCTGACAGAGAGATGAACATTTTGACAAAACAACTGTGACTTAGACCAAGTTTATTAAAATAGAAGTGGATGTTTAGATTATTTATTTTTAAGTTTAACATTTGACTGCCTAATAGAAAATAAAGTTTGTCAAATTCATAGTCACAGTTGCTTTGACAATCTTCATCTCTCTATGTCACCTGGTAACATCAGCTTAAATACAGAATATAATATAATTAATTAATTAAGATAACAGATGGTGGTACAATTATTCAAATTTATAAATAATGATTGAAATTATGATTTAATTAAAAATTCCACTAGAAGTTATTTAGGTTTCTTTATTAATCTTTTTTAATAGAATTATGGTTGAATTGTTTTATATGCAAATTAAAACAAGTCAACTGTCAGTAAGTTATTTTGTCTATGTTTTCTTAATAATTTTGAAACAGTTTAGTTTAACATTCATTTTGTAAATGTTATGCTTAATTAATTAATAAATTAACTTTATCAGTTAGTTTCTTGTCTTGATGATTCATTCATTATATTAAGTGTGCTAATATATTATTTGTAGTGTTATTAATTTTAATAATTTCATTTTTTGATTATTTTAATTATTGTTAGGTTAAGATTCAGAAGGTTATTTCTGGGTTTAGGAAGACCAGATCTGGCATAAGCAAATTCTGGAACACTGTTGAGGTTTTCAATTAGGTAGAGGATTAATTTAGAATAGGCAGCTTTGCAAACTTGGTAAGCAGATATTTTTTCAAATTATGAATTTGAATACCAAAATATTGTCAAAAGAATCATAAAAATTTTTCATGGATATTGCCATCCTTAGTATCAAATAATACAGATCAAAAAACTTACAATTTCTTTATTAGTTTCTCTGACAACTATGCAGACAATATAGACACACATCACTGAACCTCCAGATAATATTTATACTGAATAAATGTTCTGATAACTAGTTGAATTCACAATAATGAACTATATTTTTATTAATAACTAAGGCAATATATGTTGTTGACTCACACCATGTGGGAAGTAATACTGCTGTATCAATTATTGGAAGACATTAATAAGCTAGTGATAGGACTTGTTACATGCCAAAGTACCAAATATAGTCAGCCAAAGTGGTATCAATTTAATAGAAAATTCTAAATTCCATAAAAGAACAAAAAATTGATGTATGATATCAATTATACATAACAAATACAATGATAGAATTGATTTTAAATATATACTTTTCAAAGATCAGTTGACAGATATATTAACCAAATCTTTTCCTTGGGATTCATTAGAACTCTATAATCAATGGATCTGTATTATATGAAAGAATATATACTGTATATAATGTTGTAATGTTATAATGTTTAATTACTCTTTTGACTAAACAATAAATACTAACTATAATTAAATATAACAGACATTTAATTAGTGAAAGTGTTGGAATCTGTTAAAATTAAATGGTTATAGAGAGCATGCAATAAATACAACTTCTATAATTACTAATCTAAGTAACTTTATTTTAACCTGACTTGCTAGCCCCATCATTTTCTAAGTTCACAAGCTGCCACTGCTTTCTGAACAATATTTGTATATTTTATCCATATTGAATTCAAAGTTTTCATTTTTTGTTTAATATAATGGAGTATTTATTTTATAATAGAAGTCTAATATTTAAAAATTTTGAAAATTAAAATTATTTTACATTGATTTGTTGACAGAAAACTTTCTTTATACAGTGGTACCTCACAATTCGACATTTGAATTTCGTGGTATGACGCATGTGCGTATATGGAATTGTGTGAAGTCATTTGTTAATTTTCAGTTCTTGTTGGGTGCTTTGGTGTTTGCCCATGCTGTTAGTGTTAATTTTCAATTCTGTATTTTTCAGAAAGTAAAAAGTTTATGTATTCATAGTTATTATTATTTTTTTGAGTGAAATGTAAGGATGGGTTGAAAGAGATCTGAGTAGAGGAATAATTCAGGAAAGAAGAATACTTGATTAAGCATGGAAAAAAAAAAAGAAATCATAGATAGAATGCATAAAGGTAGAACAGTTATGATGTAGCTCAAGAGTATGGCATTCCTAGAACAACTGTGGCAATGTTTTGCAAGACAACTGTGGCATGTTTGGCATTCCTAGAACAACTGTGGCAATGTTTTGGAGAGAGAGAAGATTATGGGTGCTAGGATAATGGATGGAGCAATGAAGATTTCTGACAAGAATAGATCTTTTATTAATGAAAAGATGGAAAATCTGCTTTTCACTTGGATTAGAGAAAGATATATGAAGAAAGATCCAGTAACTCATGCAATGATCTGTGAGAAGGCTAGGTTAATTTTCAAATAATTGTAGTAGAAAACTCCAGTACAAATTTTTTTGACTTAAAATCAAATTGAGGAATTTAAAGCAAGATTGGTTTCACAGATTCAAAGGTAGAACAGGATAAAGAAGACTTTGTTTCAACATCCAAGGGCTAATAAATTGTATGTATTGTATATAAAATAGTGTATTTTGTAATTTAGTATGTTATACAATAATAAAGTACTGTATGTATAGAAAAAAATAATATAGCATACCTCTCTCGCCATCCCGTTAGAGGAAGTGGGATAGGAATCCGACAACAAATTAATCTATGTTCCATAGTATTATATGGGAAATATTGTCCCATAATTCGGCAATTGTTTGGCGATGGATTAGTGTCAAATTGCGAGGTACTACTATACTATACAAAGAATCATAATTATAAAAGCAATGGTACACAGTATATACAAGACTAGACATATGAATATATTTAATCAAGATTTTGTTTTAATTGTAGATATGAAACTGAGAAATATGTCAAATTCTGATTTAACAATGCAAGATTCATCTAATAATTTAAATAAATTGCCAAGAGGTTTAATTGGAAGAAGAGGATTGCCAATAGCAAGAGGAACTAGGTAAATTAATACTGCATATTAATTTTTATTGCATTAGATGTTTTTTTATTTGGTTCAGTATTTAAATCAAAATCTGATTTGTAGAATTCATATATATATATATATGCTAGTGATAAAATTAGATATAAAGATATATAATAATAAAACTACATGTTTAGTTTTATTATTATATATGAATTCCACAAACTAGAGAAAATATTTTATTATAATTATTGAAATTAAATGTAATCTTAATTTATATCAAAATTATTTTTAAAAAAATTTTATGGAAATGAAAATTTATTCTAGAAAACGTCTGCTTCATATATTAAAATAATGTTATCTTAACAAGATTTTAAGCAAGATAAACAAATTTATTGATTTAACTAGTTCTATAAACCAGATAAGAATGTTTTCAGCTTTCTTCAGTTATCAGCCACATTTCAGGGATATATGGGTGATAACTGATGAGAACCAAAAACATTCTTATTTTCTATACTTTTATTAATTTAAACATTCTTATTTGGTATATAGAATTGTTTAAATTAATAAATTTACTTATCCTATTTAAAGGTTTGTAAAGATTACATTATTTCAATGAAAATTTATTTTAAAATAATTCTAGAAATTAGGCCTTAAATTTTTTCAATTTAACAATTCTTTATATTAAAATAATGATTTTTTGTACAAGTGCTCCTTAAGTCACAAAGTGAAACTTTATTATGGTTTGTCCATTTATATCTAAAAATCAGTGTTCTGTTTACATGCTCTAAGTTAATTTTTTGTAAATGGAAACAATAATTAAAACTTTGTATAAATCATATATTGTTTGAAAATTATTATTATTTTTAAATAATAATTTTCAAACAATATAAGTGATTTATTTGGCAAGTTGTTTGGATTTATTTGGATTATAATTCCCTTGAAGTTTGTATTGTAGATTTATATAAAGTTTGCATTGTTGTTAATATATAGTTTTTTAGTTATTTTTAATTTTTGAACAGAATTTATATCTGATTCACAATTAAAATGATGGACTATCCATTCATTAGTCTATTTTTTAAAGAAAAATGAGATTTATAAGATCGAAATACTATTGTCTGTATCTTCCTCACTAATAACTTTTGAACTACAATAGATCCCTGACTTAGGTAATTTTGGAATTATGTAGTTTCAAAGATACATAGATATAGTAAGACCCTGTTTAATGCAGGGGATAAGTTTCAAACAAACCAAACACTAAATGAAACAGCATTAAATGAGGTCACCTTAACATGTAAATAATGGGTGTAGGTGAAACAGGACAGTGAATAAAAAAAATATACATATCATTTTTATTTTATTTTATTTTGTAACATATATTATTACTGTTGTATTATTTAATTATAGACCATTTTTTATCGCTAATATTAATTTGTATTCATAAATCATTCATGAAAATCAAAAATATTCGAGTAAATATGTTCTAAAAAAATCACTAAAAGGATAATAATTTAAATTAGACAATAACAGCAAATCATGTCAAGTTTGGCAGTTGTAGTTTCTACTTTTTAGGAGATTACTTGACACAAACGTACAAACCAACAATCGAAAATATAAATATATAATACACTGGATTCCGCTTAATTGGGACACGTTGGGACTTAACGTGTAAGCCATTTTGGCCCAATTAAGCGAAGTAATAATTCTAAAATAAAATATGTAATTCAAGGAAATTAAATAATAGGTAAAATAATAATAATTAGATACCTATTTTAATGCTTTGTTAAAATAAGTACCTAATTATTATCTTTTTACCAATCTCCTCTGACTTCGTCTTCAACACTGGGCTGCTGATATTCACGCCTTGTCTGCTAATTATAGAAAATCATTGATTTAATGCTTCTTTGACTTCTGGATCCTTTCCATCATGCTTTCTTTTGGATGTTCCCAAAATTTATTTCTGTAATGCCCACTCCTCACGCAGTTGATTTTCTTGTTGTAGGAGATGCGCTATGTTAGATTTTGGTTTATTTCAGTGAGTCTATGATGGCTTGTATTAAATGGCTGGCTTTTAATTTTATC